>JAVQJD010006499.1:0-27213 GCA_036023655.1 Nannoperca australis
GCGTTCTTTCTTTTTAAGAATGTTCCAAACAGTTAATTTGGCCACACCTAGTGTTTTTGCCATCTCTCTGATGGGTGTGTTTTGATTTTTCAGCCTAATGATGGCTTGCTTCACTGATAGTGACAGCTCTTTGGATCTCATATTGAGAGTTTACAGCAACAGATTCCAAATGCAAATGTCACACCTGGAATAAACTCCAGACCTTTTACCTGCTTAATTGATGATGAAATATCGAGGGAATAGCCCACACCTGTCCATGAAATAGCTCTTGAGTGGATTGTCGCATTACTTTTGGTCCCTTAAAAAGCGAGAGGCACATATAGAAACTGTTGTAATTCCTACACCGTTCACCTGATTTGGATGTAAATGCCCTTAAATTAAAGCTGAAAGTCTGCAGTTTAAGCACATCTTGTTCGTTTCATTTCAAATCCATTGTGGTGGTTTATAGAGCAAAAAAGATGAGAATTGTGTCGTTGTCCCAATATTTATGGACCTGACTGTATATGTTGTGCCATTCCTTTTTAAAGCTGCATGTTATTTAGACACCATAGCATTATCACAATGAACAGTTGAATCAGTAATTCATAACTCAAACAACAAACAAAAAGTTTCTGCAGTGTATGTCAATTCCCTGTCGTCACTACCTACTGTATCTTTTGTCTTTATTCATTGATGTGGCTTAGTTGTGGTTTTGATGCCTACTAATGAGCATCATTTGAGCTGCTGTCTGCTTATCGCTCTGAGAATATTCATTACACTGGCATGAATATTCAAAACTGTCCTCTATCCTTGGAGTGCCTGGATTATTGATAGGCTGCTCATTGGGTTTTCTCTTTCTACTGACAGCTTCATAACTGCCTTACCTGAGCTCTCTGATGGAGGAAAAAACTACCAAGTGATGAGTTTACTGAACACTTGTGAGGAAGTGTACAGCACGAAGGTGTAGTCTGTACATTTACAGCGAACACATGTCCATCAACGACGACTGCCCCTTTCCATGATTTTGTTTTTAGATGTGTTAAATAATGCCTCTGTAAAGTAATTCAACCAGAACTCCAGCTGATTTAAATTTTAACCCTAATTTTAGTGGTGTGATTGATCCCCCTGAGGAGACAGCTTTGCTGCAGTATTTAGCTCACAAGATAAATTATGAATCAGCCCAGCAAAATGCCTTTTATGCAGTCTAATGATACTTTAGAAATATAAGAATTACCCTCATTCACCATCAGTATGAATACATTTGGAGCATTGTCCACCTGTTGCCTCAGGCAGGGCCTTTACGTGGGCCATTAGCTCGTACTTTCAGTGGCAGGTCGACTTTGAAGATTTCATGCTAGCTGGATTAGATTTTAAACCTGTGACTGTTCCATCTATGATTCCTTTTCAGAGCTCCGGGGCATATGAGTGGAAGCTGTGTCTAAGTGTGGTCATGCTTGTGTGTATAACTCATTCCTGTAATTGTGCATATGTGTGATAGTGTGTGTGCATCCTTATGAATAGATTTGTTTGTGTGTATGTTTTTTGTTGCAAATGTAAACAAGATCTGTCACACAGCTAACATCTCATTCTGTAATGCATACAAGCAGTGACTTGTGGCCATAGTAATGAATGGTACTTGGTGTGGTAATTTGGTTCTTGTATAGAAGACATTCAATGACAAAGTCATATACAATATACAAAATCATACATTCACTTGATGGGTACTCATCTCAAACACACATTCTGAGATTGCTATTTGACTCTAATCATTTTAAGTATTGTAATGTGGGAAATGCATGCCTCAGACACAAACAGCAACACACATTCATTCAGACCCACACACCTTGTAGCAGTGGTGGGTGACTACATCTGAGGGAATTAAAATTTTCAGATCATGCATTGCAGGGAGGGGTTTATTTAAATATAGATGGGGGCATTAATGTTCCATCATGGGGTTTACTATCTTGGATCCTCCCCACTTCAAAGTAAAAGAGAAAATTATCCAGTTTGAGGGATATTTAATGGTACCCTCCTGTACACTGCATGCTTGGTGATGTAGTTACATGTTTTTCCAGTTTTGATGAGCTGAGAGGAATAAACTTCACTTATAGTTTTTGGACCACAGCAGTTCACTGGCATACACTGAACAAGCCGGTGTTGAACTGAACACTAGACAGGACAACATAAATTAATTTTGTTGTTTAATGGGATTTGATTAAAATAATAAATCAACATAAAATAATGCCGGCTTTATCCCAGAAAACCACATGAAAAGCACATTTCGAATTCAAATGTGAGAAGCAATCTAAACTCTCACAGTTGGGAGAATAATGCACAGCCAACATGGATACAGTAAACTGTAATATTCAGTCAGCTTTAGTCTGACATGATAAATACATTACCATCACATAACCAATATTTGTACTGTGCATCATGTGGAAACTCAACTGATGATATGCTGATGATGATATGCAAATGAGAGACTAAGAGGGCTTGAGTATGTGAAAATATTTGCAACACAAAGATTGGAGTTGCATGAAGTGTGTTAATTGTAAGTACATTAGTATTATAGTATATATCCTTAGCGTTGTCATCAACTCTGACAGATGCAAAACTGCAAACAATCAGGCACAAATCATGCAAAGACACAATTGACCTTTTATCATACTATGTATTCATGCATACATGCAGTATCAGGATCAGCTTTACTGGACAGGTATGTGTACACATACTGTCAGAAAGAGTTGAGACCCCAGGATATTGACTCCATTGAAACAACATGAACAGGACTTCTGAAGCTGAATAATCGGGACGCTTGAACACAAAGGACTATTATGAAGTGTTAAAATGATTGATAACTATAATCTGGGTGAAATCTAATAGGGTAAAATCCCATAGAACTGGAGATCCGATCCTTTAAACGGAGAGCTGATCCAGTGGAGTCCTGTAACAAGGGCTTTAACCGGGATCTAACAATACACAGTAATAGACATACATACAGCTAAAAACAAGGACAAGCCAACAAGGTAACAAACATCAAACTACTATGTACAGATAAATGTATATAAATTCAGTTTTATTTATATAGTGCCATATAAAGTTATCTCAGGGCACGTTTTTGTATAGAACAGGTCAAGACCAACTCTTATACTTACAAAGACCAGACATTCCCACCATGAGCAAGCACTAGGCCACAATGGCAAGGAAAACCTCACTGTCCATAGCGTTTAAAGTGTGTGTGTGTGTGTGTAATATTCAAAGCCCATGTAATCATTTTGGGTGTAAAGTAATTTTTAAGGAGTCCGTTTTGAACAGTTGTCTTTGGAGGTCCTCAATTCATCCCAGTTGATTACATGTACAAGCTTGCTGATTATACTATTGCCAACATTATTGGACACTGTTTCCCAATCTTGGCACCATTAAGTCTAACACTGTCCTTCCCCCCTTCACCAACTATTTATGCATACATAGGAAGTTAGCCCATTATTCTAAAGAATGATGCACCTTTATTTTCTAGTTAATAGTGAGTACAAAGATTATAAATAACAGCACAAACAAAATGTAGAGAAAACTGTAGGTTGAAACTCTTTTGCTTAGGGATGATTAAAACAGCAAATCACTGTATTTTGTATTCTCTTCCATTTCTCCTCTGTGTTTGCTGCTGAGATCATTGCAGTTTAAGAAGAAGAAAGATTACATTACATTACATTTAGGCATTTAGCAGACGCTTTTATCAAAAGCAACTTCCAAATAAGAGCTTTACATCAAGTGCATAGAACCATGATTGAAAACAACAAGATGTCTCATCAAACTTGTAAGGGCTGGTAAGTAAGTACATCGCTGCCAATGGCAGAATCAAAAAAGTTAAATTAAATCTAAGAACAGATTCTTTGTACATTATCAAAATACAAGACATTCAAACTAAAATACAATTCCACTATAATAACGTACAATATGCTATACTTTACAGAAACAATGTGTCATTTAAGTGCTGTTGTATTCCCAGAACAAATTAGTCTTTAGTCTTTTCTTGAACGTGGCCAGACAGGTTGTTTCTCTGACGGATGTGGGGAGCTGGTTCCACCACTGGGGGGCCAGACAGGAGAAAAGTCTTGAATGTGAGCGGGTGTCCCTGAGAGAGCGAACCGCCAGGCGGTTCTGTGAGGTAGACCGTAGTTGGCAGGTGGAGGTGTAAGGCTGGAGGATGGTTCTGGATGTAGGTTGGTGCTGTCCTGTTCACCGCTTGGAAGGCCAGTACCAGGGTCTTGACCATATGGATGTTATTCATTTTAGTTTCTGGATGGATGAGGCTATCGTGCTGTACGTTTCCTTCATGAAAAGGCTACAAGATTCAAAGATCTATGCAATATAGTGACATAAAATAAGTAAATCCTCAATCCAACATCCAACAAACTGTATAATCTTTAGTTTAGAATGTTGGACCTCAGGCAAAGGGCTATTCAAAGGTTCTTAGTAAGAACTGTGTTATGCAGTGTATAACCTTCCTACATAATTATTTTACACATACAGTACATTCAGTGGTACAGTATATGCACACAAATAGGAGTCACTGTGCTGGTTTGATTATGAAATAAAAAGAGATTGCTTCCAGTTGACTGGGCCAATTGAAGTTTTCACAACGTAAAACTATGCACTCATATCCACTTTGTGAAATATGGGATCAGCCGGGGGTTACACAGCCTTGGGCAGGGCACTTAACCCACATTACCATTTCCGTCCAGCTCTTAGAAAATAGACTAAATAGGTCAGACAATACTAACACATTTGTCTTACTGTGTGACTTAACAGACCGTCGATTCTTTTAATTACTTTCCCGTGTCAGCTCCCTCCTTTTCATCCATACAGTCACTGTCATCATTTGAAATTATATAACCCTGTGCTGGAAATCTCCACTCCCCAAAATGGAGGAGCGGAGCCCTGGCTGCACGTGAGCCAACTGTAGATGAAGCAGTGGCTCAGCAGTGAGCTATGAGGTGTGTCTGGGGCCGGGCTTCACTGCTCTGCATAAGGGGAGGGAGAGTTAAAGCTGCTGTTGTCGATGCCTTTGCCACGGTCCAAGTACTGAACTCCATCCAGCAAAGAGGCCATAAATCAGGCCAGCTCCTGGCCTCCCTAGAAGGGGGTTTTCATAGGCTCTGCTTTGGGATTTTCATTGGGTCAAGTACATTAACCTGGCAACCCTCCACATCCCCATCTCCCAGAGGGTAGGGGGGATAAAACTGTCCTTTCTCTGCATCTGCTCTCTCACCCTACACCCACTCCTGAGCCAAATAGTGGACAATAAAGCTATGGACAGTATAATATGACACATTGTACAATAGGTAGTTACAGCTAAGCCATTTCATTGGTGGTAGACACGTTCCAAACATTCTCATAAGTCCCATAAATCACAGGAAGCCGTGCTGTTAAATAGAGAAATAGAAGTGGTTTCATGCTAATTATGATGGAGAAACCTGGCAACGGGCTGGCCTATAAGGTTGCAATCAATAACAGAATATAAAAATATTCCATATATATCAATAATAAAATGTATCTTCAGTGCATTAACCTGTGTCAGACAAAAGTCTTTGGGATAGCAACAAACGTGTAGGGTCTTAGCATTTATTTGGAGTCACATTTTTGCCTATGTGACAGATGTAAGTCCAATATCTTTTGCTCTGTTTTGGTGTCCACTAACTCCCGAGGGACACATCTGACCATTTAGCTGCTAATATATGTTCACTAGCAAACCAGTAACGTCGCCTGTCTGCCATTTGGGTATGAGCAGGTAGTGTACAGTGGGATAATTCTTTTTTTGAGAAAAAAGCTGTGTGACGCTCATGAGACTGAACCAAAACCAAAGTTGCAGGCTGTAATACCAAATCAGTGAAATAAAAGATGCTACAAAGCTCTATTGAGCTGAGGGGAAGTGCAGAGTCAGGTGATAATTCTCTGTGTGCAATCTACATCTTTTAGATTAGTAAGCTGACCTATTTTTTTATATAAAAACATTGATTAAATGTTAACATTAAAACTTTTTTTTGCACAATTATCCAAAAAATGTATTTTATTCTTTCCTTTTTGGGTTCTCATGTCCACTATTTTCACTAAACATAACTACATGTTAGTAGCCATTACTAACCACATGAACCCTGCGCTGTTTTTGATCCCTTTCATTACAAGCATATAATGATCCTTATTACTGTCACAAAATGTGTGGATAATGTAAAACACTTTCCATATATTCCTATCTATATACTGAGTGGCTGTGTGTCATGAAGTAGAGCGGGTCATCCATTAATCCCAGGGTTGGCGGGTTTTCCTGTACACATGCTGAAGTGTCCTTGGGCAAGACACTGAACTGAACTAAAGTTGCTCCTGATGGAGGCCAGCACCTTGCATGGCAAATCCATTGCCATCAATGTATGTGAGAATGGGTGAATGAGACCGCTCTCTAGAGCCCTTTGGTAGCCATTAAGGTTGAAAAAGCGCCATATATGTTAAGTCCATGTGTTGATTTGCTCCATAAGATCTATAATGACTTGTTTAAGATTTTTACACCAAAATTCCCATCATGCTTTGTAAACATAAGTGTAATGTTTCCATGGAGATAGTCAGTTAGCAGATGACTACACCCGAGCCTGTATATTTTAACCTACATGATTTGCACAATGCCATGAAAGTCATGCCATATATGCTGCTAACAGTTCCTATACAGACAACAATCAACTGCATTACTGTTTATACAAAAGAAAAAGTCATTTTGATAATTGTGAGTTGATCGGATGTTATAAGAAACATCGTTTTAACATTACTTCTAAGTAGACATTTATACCCGTTGAGGATCAATGACTACTGGAAAGACAAAGTTCTTCTGATTCCATCAGTATGTGCATGAAATTAGTGTGCAGCGTCATTTTAACTAAGTTATAACTCAAATGGCATCAATTGGGTTCAAAGGATTTTGCGTTCAAAAACATGACACCACCACTATATTCAAATTCTATCTTGGCTGGCAGAGAAAGAACCAATGACACATACTATATGCATACATTTATGCATGTGTTAGTTAGGTGAAGTGAGAAAGTGACGCTGTGGCTACCCTTGAATAGACTCCCTCACATTCTGCCCATTTAACATGCAGTCCTGCCGCTTCACAACTTGGATTCTGTCAGTCAGCTGGAGTGATACTACACAACTCGAGTGTTACTAAACAGAGATGTGTTTTAGTGCTGGGGAGTGCCTATAGCGGGGTGTGGAGGACGAGGAGGTGTTGGAGTTTGTTAATGTGTGCGCCTTTGAAAGAAAAACCCTGTAACCCTCCCCTGTGTGTGGCAGAAATCACGAAATCTCTGGCTTCATATCTTAAATATGGACTTTTTTTCACTCTAGTTTGTACTGGTGTTAATTTATTTTTCCTCTGAAAAGCACTTTGTGATGAATGAGTGCATTTACATGAACACTAGTGTCCCCTTACAATCCGTTTTTTGGAGTATCCCAGTTGTGCATTACACATGTAAACACCTTATCCTGATTTCAGAAACCTGGATGAGCCCTTACCCCTGTTTTGAGACGTGCTAGATGGAGCAATCCGATAGAAATCTGGATACTGCTGCATATAAATGATTCTCTGCCATGCTCATAGGCACACCATCAACTCAAGTCATGAAGTAGTTAGTGGGTAAAAAAAAATAAGTCTGACTTCAGTAATGCAGATCATAACATGATATTGTTCAAAATTTTTCATTATTGGTGATGCAGTGGAGAAAAATAATCCAGCACGACGGTAAATGCAGAAGAGTTCAAACAACCAATAAACTAACTGTTGATTCACAACTGTTGAAGTAACTCAGTCAGCACAGAAATAAGTGATGGAGACGTGCATGAATTAAGACACCCCTGCAGGAGGATAATCAGAAACCTGGATACTGTTATGTTTATGTATACAGGGGTATGAACAACCAGGTTTCTCATGAAACGTCATGTCCCGAATATGAACAAAACAAGGGTAAGACTCAAGACTGGGATACTAATGTACATGTAATCATAATCACTGTCTGCTTTGAAAGTAATATCAATACATTTGACAAAACGGCATCATTACATGATCCTACATGTAAATATGTTTTTGCCTCCAGAAATGTCTTATTCCAATATAGGTTGTAATGGGGTGCAAGTTCAAATGTTAAATCTTATATTACAAACACAGATAGTCGTGTTCCTCAGTTGTGAAATATGCTTGAAAGTCTAGTAAAATACATGTTAAAACAGCCTTTTAATTCAATGTATCCATTATGTATAAACTACATATAAACACTCATAACTGTGCTACTTTGCAGCCTCTATAGTTTAGCACCTATAATGTTACGGCATAATGTAATGCACCTAGAGGTTACCATTTCATCAAAAAAGGTCCTCAAATTAAGGTTTTTGGCACTCTGCTACATTTCATTCCTATTAATGTGTCTTTAAACCCTGTGAATCATGGTTGTGTATTATTTCATTGAGTTTCACTAATTATATTGGATAGAATTTTAAAATGACCTGATTTTTAATCCATTAATGCTGCACAACACAGCACAATATCTGGTGGTGTTTGTTTACATTTCACTTGAATCAAAAATCGCAATCTCCTACAATTGCAAATTGCAAAATTGCTCCTGCCTGTGTTGCAGTTTTCACTTTTTTTCTTCAGTCAATGCTGCAGTGCTAGACGATAGTAAGTGATGCTGCTGTTTGGAGCCCCAGATGCTGTCATCACTGTCTGACTGCAGAAGGACGCACCCTATCTCTGTCCCAGATGACACAGATGGATGCAAACTGCAAATGCTGCAGCGTGTTCACACAGTTTCATCAATTTTGCATTTTAGTCACAGTAAGAACAGAAAAACATAAATAAAACCAAATATTTATGTCTGGGAAAATATCAGTTAACTGTGTTATTATAAGAATAAAACAATATAATTTTTAAATATTACAATGGATGGAGAGCTATTACAATAATACCAAATTAATGCCACAGACATGAAAAAGTAATTGGTGCTCTATGAGGACAACAGATGTATGAATTGGCAATCTGAAATAATTCGGCAGTCAGGCTCCCCCCTGCTTTAATAACAGCATCCACTGCGAATGAACCTAAGAGGAGCAGACAGATGCCACAGTGCAAAACCACGAGAGCCACACAGTGCAATCTCTGTCCTAACCTCCATATGGAACAAAGGTGGCTTAAGTTCCCCATAGGAATCCATTAGATGCATACATGTCTGCTGTGACTCTTTCAAACGCACACACTGGATCCACTTAGTCAGACAGGCTGCAGTGCTTTACACCAGACATAAGCATCTGACTTGCCCCACAGTCAGCTCAGGGTTAGTGACAATATGGAAACACATTTGTGTCATAACAAAACTTCTTAAATATCGGACAAAAATAAAACTGAAGCCAAAAAAAGTAATCTCAAAAGTGAAATTTATAACTTATACTATAACTATAACGATTTGTGTAATCGTGCAAACAACTGGTGTTTTACTTTTTTTTATTTTTATATGTCTTTTTGTTTACAGTTCCCTCTGCTTCTCTTTCACTGATGAGACTTTTGCCCTCACTGTCGGCTTTGCGGTTCTTATGTGCCAGACATCTTTTTTCAGGTGTCCCTGTTGGCTAATGAGTTTTCGAGCGACAGCTCAGTGCCCCGGACATTGTTCAGTGCAACAAGTGCAAGTTTGGGTTTGGCGGGAACGGACACATTCACTATCTACTGGCTAAATTTACTGGATTCCTACAAGAATTATAAAGTGTAACATGAACATGTATGTTGTGTTACGTTAGAAATAAAGCTAACTTCATGTTGTTATACAAAGCAAATATAATCAACTGTGTTTGATTATATTGATGATATACATTTTGTTTGATTATATTGACACCAATCGGATTCCATTTGACAGAGGACTCAAAGACAAACTCTAAACTATGAAGAAAAAAGGCCAGAAATTAAGGGATTATATACATCAGTGTCGAGATGTAAAAATAAAGTTATTTTAAATTAAGGTGCGACAGGCTGCAGGGACTTAAAGTTTAAATGTATACTTCAAAAGAATCGAGGTGGTGCTTTCTCCTTACCTGTGGTGCACTATGTACGTGATGATGGAGGCGAAGAGGCAGAGCAACATGACTGCTGTGCAGGCATACACGACCGGGTGCAGAAACTCCCCAGGGTATGGGGGGAAAGACAGCACCTTCTTCAGATCCTGAGGCAGACAAAGAGAAACTGTGGATCAGACATAAGTCATCATAAACAGAATATCACAAAAATAATCAGTGAGCAAGAACTGGGCCTGCACAGTCACAGCATTTTCGAGAATCCACTCAAAGACGGACATGATGAGCTCTCCATATGCATAGGCACAGTATACTGCATCGACGAGATATGCAGGCAAAATACAAATGAATGGCAAGTAACTGTCTTTGAGTTAGAACTCTGTCCTAATCAGCATAAAAGAGCAACAACCCTGTCGAGTGAATATTCTTCCCTCTGCATTTACATTTTGCATTTCAGGCATTTAGCTGACACTCTTAGCCGGAGCGACTGAGCAACAATAGCATAAGCTTCCTAGTCTGCCAACATAAAAAGCAAAACAAAAATGGATAGCAGCCATGCAAAAAGAAAAAAAAAGAAAACAAAGTTAAGTCGCCTTTTGTGTCTCTAAAAGACACATTGTTAACAGACGCTCATTAAGCCCTTATCAACATCACAGTCCATTTGCTTGGTGATTTATTCTACATGACAAACTCCTTCAATTCTTAGAGCACATATTGCAGCACATACTGCAGCCTGAAACTCCTAAAGTACAGACAACTTTTTATTACTTGAATTTATCATTGTACTGTATCTGTTTAGCGTGAGATCTGTTGTGTTATGAGACAAAACAAGCCATTGTAAAATCTGTACGCCCACTTCACATGCACTCGACTGCTCTCGCTCTTTGTGGAGCCAACAGTGATGTCACGATTTAGGCTCTATCGTGTTGATGTTGCTAAATAAAGCTCACCTTATCTCCATAACCCCCCCAGCTCAGTGTGAGTTTGTGTCTGCGAGAGTGATCCACATACACGCTGTCTGACTCCATCATTGTCGCTGGGAGTAGCCAAGTGGGATATTCTATCTCTGTGATTATCTAGGGGCTGATGAGTCTGTCTGAGTCTGTGAGGGGTCGTGACCTTCAACTGAGCAGTCATAAGCACAGTTGTAAAGCAGCCCGAGTTGGAATAAAAGGTTTGGGGGACAGGACACTGGGGAGATGTAGAACAAGAGAGTGTGTGGCACGGCCACTCAGTCCAAGCCTCATCACTGAGCCTAATATAGCCTTTACTGTGTGTGTAAGGAGGAAGAAGGAAGTGAAAGAGTTTCTCAATGTAACCTATAAAGGTGATAATTTCTGTAACTTTTTTTTGGAGGTATAAGCTGTTCACTTCCAAGAGATCACTTGGTCTTTCCTTGAAATGTCAATTGTTGAAGATTGAGTCTTTGACTGCTGTCTTGGGTATTCTTATTTGGTTTGCATTTCTTTGCATATCTTTATTTATTGTAAACTACAAACATAAAATACACTACTTCATCATCCCATCATCTATACCCACTTACCATGTACAGGGTCATGGTGGGCTGGAGAAGTTTCCCTCCTGTCTTTGGATTTTGGGAGTAAACTTGAGCCCCCACAGGATGCTAACACAGACACCAGGGGGATACTAACTTCAACTTACACAGAATGGCACAAAGCATTGATTTGGTGTTGTGCCTGTGTCCACCTGATGAATTTAAGTCCAATACTCAGTCTTGTTTTAGTTCTGTTTTGCTCTCCACCAATTCCTGAGGGAAATATCTGACTCTCCTAAAGGCTCCACTCTCTTGGTTTTATCTGAGCTTTTTGCTGAAAACAGCTGCCTGCTGCTTCTGGAAAAGGCTGGTGAGAGTGATGAGACTAAATCAAAACAGTAAAGTTGGGGGTTGCACACACACGTAGTCATTTGATCTATTGCTAATATAAAAATATGGATTACAGCAGCTTTAATACTAACCATAATATCTTTGAAGAACAACTCTACCTTAACTTTTGAAAGGAGTGGAAGGAAAAATCTGTGGAATCATCGATCTATTAAAAATACAGACATTTATGACTTTGCCGCTTGTAGCTTGGCCTGAAAATCTAAAATGACATGAGGGAGGGATGGGGGAAAAGCTGGAGAGAGAATTGTAATTAGACCTGGGCAATAAAATGTACCATCATTTGGGAGCACAGTAGCAGGAAAAAAATGAGGAAGGAAAGAAAGAAAAAACTGTGAGCATGTGGACCTTTTGGAGGAAAACAACATAATAAAGACATGCCAAAATTCCAAAAGAGCTTCACATAAGTTACAGATAGTTACAGATTTACAGGGAATTATTAAGTTTGTATTTGTCCTTGCAGCGATGTCATGGAGGGACAATGAAAGCTGGTGTTAATTACAGCTCAGTGAATTGATGTTGCTAGAAAAAAAAAATCATGGCCTGAAACATCAGCAAGAAATCCTGCTAAAATTACGCTTTTAAGTCAGTAAGCTGATTTATAGACTTACAGAGCAAATAACACTTCACAGGAGTTTTGATTGTTTTAAATAACCACACAAACCATCAACCTAACAAAAGGTCAAAGAGAAAACATGTCGGTGGGAATCAGTTACTGCGTCAGTAAAAAGGAAATCATGCTCAGACATATTGAGCAGTTCAATGTGAGAACATGGTGAGTGATAGCAGCTATAGTTAAATGGCTTTAGGTGTGAGGGAGGAAGTCAAATGTTCTCATGGGACATATATTATCATCATCACTGGGCTTATAATGCTGGCTGAGAATGTCAGCCTCTCGCCTCCAGAGTCTTTAACCATTTCACAGCAGCCCACAGCTGCTTTTCTTAAAATGTGCTTATTCACAAAACCGTACCTGTGTCCCTACTAAACATTGACAGACGTCTACTGAGCTGCAACTTTGAATGCTATTGCCAGCTTGAAAACATAAAGAAATTGCTTTTAGAAACTTGATTTTGGATAATTTACAGTATTTCTTTCTTTCTTTCTTTTTATTTGGGATGTATTCACAGCACTGTTGACCATCTTTTTACTCTTTGCAGTTTCTAGTAGCTCCACCATTCCTGCCACCATTGCGTTGTGAGACTGTAGTATCTATTAACACAGCAGCCAAAAATCAAGCAATTAAGTATGCATGCTCGCATTTATGAGTATGCTTCATTTAGGATTTTTTTCCCTGTGTATGCGCTACATACTTGAAACACATTTGGAGTTTATTAAAAGCCTAAAAGCCTTGCTAACATCAGAATGTACTGTTCCCAGTATCCTCATGTGAACCACAACAGACCAACATCACAGTTCACCATCCTAGCTTAGCTGTCGATAGTGGAGCAAAAAATCATGTGTGACTAAAGCTGCAGAAGTAGGAAAGGTCTTCATATCTGAACAGCCAGACAGGGCGTTCACACACGGCCTACCGAGGTCTGGATTTACTTCTACAGGAGATATTAACACTTTCATAGTTGGCTCTATCTCTGCTATTTTCAGTTAGCTCAAGTATTTCCAAAAGGTCAATCTTTTGAAAGATATTAGACCCATAAAATAGCTAAACAGACATCAAAACAGGTTGCAGACAAATGTAGGATACACAATACAGCTGAAACAATTAGTGAGGCGAAAGAAAACTATTTTATATAATCAATTAATCGTTTGTCACTTATAATATATCACCAATATCACCAAACATTCCCAGGTTCCAGCTTCTCCAATTTGAGTATTTGCTACTTCTTTCTGTATTTTATCATTGTAAATTGAATATCTTTGTCTTTTGGACTGTTCATCGGACAAACAAGCAAAAAGAAGAGTATTGGGTGTTTCACCATTTTCTAACATTTTATAGACCAAAAAAAGAAATTAATAATGGAAATAATTGTTAGCTGCAGCCTTTCTACACAGATCAGGAGTACCATAAAAACTATACAAGAAAAATTCATGAGACTAACAAACAAAAACATTTAAAGCAGAAGTGCTGGTGGAGTAGACCAGCCAAAGAAGGACAGCAGTAGCCTTAAGGTTTGAGAAGAAGCTGGCTGGCTGGCTGGGAGAACCAGGCTGGCTGAAAGTGAAAGAGGAACAACCCTTCTTCAACAACTACTACAGAGGTACCCTTGTGCAAGGTGCTGAGCAGCTGCTCAGAAAAAGTGAAGAAGGGCAAAGCTGGAAATGAGCATGCATGCTCAGCAGGACCTTCCCCTGGACGAATAAAGGTTAAAAAAAAGACATTACAGCAGGCAGGGGCGAATACAGAGAAAAAAAGGAAGAGGGATGAAGGAATACTGTTCCTTTCAGCAGATGGATAGGCCCAAAGAAAAATTGCAAGGTGGACTACTGGGTGCCCTGAACAAATTGTTCACATGGCTCCTAGAAGCAGTGTTTATGCTCCTGGGGTGATGTGAAGCAAACTGCTGCAGCACGTTCAGAAGAGAAGGCTTGTGTGGAATAAATACACAATATACTGAAAACTGACTATGTACTAGAAGTACTATAGCTTTTCACCACTGCTGTTAAAATCCACCTATTAATCATTTTCTTTAAAGTATGAGCAGATTTAGTTATATTTGCTTCTCTTAAATGCTGCTACACTTGAGATTTACATTGACTCTTGTATATTTAAGTTATGTATAGATCTCACAGTGCTGTGCAACAGATGCAGACTGTAAAGTTGCAATTCACTCGTTGACCCAGTTGTCATGATGACTGATAGGCCACTGGCGTAGCTCGCAGCTACTACTTCTCCCATGTACTTTCTTACAGAAGCCAATAGCAGAATGTCAGCTAGCGACAGCAAAAGCCAGCTTTAAATGTGATTTCTCCACTACAGCTATTATCATTTCTGCTATTGTATTACATCACAGCATCCTGCATCACTTTATTACTGTGTCTGTGCAGCAGGACAATGTGACCAGCTCTGTGACAACGCAATTCATTACAGAGAGGCAACAATATTATCATACAAGGCAGCTTAGTTTAGCCTACTCTGCATTAGCGCTGACATGTTACATTTAAACATGCCCCCATTGTCCCCTAGCCTCAGCAGCTAAACAGGCCCCTGAGCCCCTGTTTGTGTTGTAGTTACAAGTTTAATCCAGGATCCTCCCTCTCCATGCCAAAATCAGATTACCAGAGTCAATTAAACTTGATCCATAATCTCAGCGCACAGGCACAGTAGGTGGAAGGTTATCAGCCTTGCAAAATAAAATAGGACAAAAAGAGTGTTGATCTGAGAGGACTTACAGGATCTGTGTTTTTTTTAGCCCTGCAATTGGTTATGATGATGAACTGCACAACCTGTCGAACCCACATGCAAATAATTCCCAGACTCCTGCAAGTTTAATGCATCTCGCTTTTAATTGATGCTGTTGAAACCGCTGAATCTGTAAGTCAATCTGTGACATATATCCTTGCAAATGTGCTCCTTTCCCTGTTGTAATCACATTGGTGCACGCAAGAATACACAAACATTGTGGGAGAGAGGGAAGAGAAAGGGAGTGAAGAAATTAAAATCCTCTAGTGAACAGCCTGCAGGCTCCCAGCTCCCAGCTCCTATCCAGCACTGTATTTTATCATCCTTGAGTGGCCGCGCAAACGCTTTAACAGAAACGAAGTGAGTGTGCAAATCAAACTCACTCTGGGTTGCCCATACACCACTGGATAACAGAGAGAGACAGGACAGCGGCGGGACAGAATAACCTCCGGACTTGACAACAGTCAGAAAAACAGTCATGCACCATTAATGCAGGTCATCAATGTTTCCGTGGTTACTTGTGGCTGTCACTCAGCTCGTGGCTTTGAGATACGTTCGTGCTCGTAATCAGCACCTTGCTCAGCGAATGTTCAGCAGCAGACGCAAACAAGGCCCACCGTGAAAAGAGTAATCAAATTATGTGGAATCAACTACACATCCATCAAATCAACAAACATTATGAGCTGATGAGGAACCTTGCTCGGCATAAAAGATGAAGCCCCATCTAGATGAGCACCATCATTAAAGGCTCAGACATATCAGTCATGCTGTATCTATCTTCTCAAACATCAATGGGGCATTGTTTCATTAGCATTCATTTCTCTAGAGCCTCAGATTAGAAGTGTTGTATTTAGCGTCAAATTCCTATACAAAAGTTATTGTAATTGCTGTTCTGTGGAGATATTTAAAGCACAACTAAATGAGCCTTGTGCTCTGCTAAACCTTGCAAACAGAGTACAAGCTTATAATTCACTGTAGACAAACCCCCATCTACAACTGGAACAAAGGGACATGAATACTCAAGTCTTCCACGAAAAGAGTGAATCAATACGAACAAATGCAAAAGCAGGGAGAAGATTGCTTTTTAATATAGGGTGGAGACACTGGAATGACTCTAATTTCTTTCTTTCCTTAGCTTTTATCTATCCAAGGAAGATTTGCTGAGCATGATGCTTCCTTTCACTATCACTATTGGGTCACTCCCATTGGCTACTGGTAGTGACCCAATCTGACCACCTCCACTATTCTCAAAGGCTCCCTGCCAGACTGACTGATGATTCATGTAAAGCTGGGCTTCAATATTATTTCATTAGATCTGAGTAATTTTACATCCCTTGTATATATACTATAATATACACTAGCTTTTGCTGAACCTGTTTAAGAGAGGTGTTGATTCAACTTCATGATCATTGTGGAGGATGTAGGCTCAATTGTTTTGCACTATCAAATCTTTGGAAAAAAATGTTTAAAGTTGAATTGGCAGTGGCAATCTAAAACAGCGGATTGATTAACATCAGTCTACACAAATATGGTATTATTTTTTGGCATAATAACTACAATAAGACAATGAGTATACAGCCGTGCTAGTGGTTCTCTGAGGCTGCACAGCAGTGCTTTGAACTTACTTTAGCATACTAGCCACATGCTAAGATGGTATCGGGTATAATGGTTACCATGATCAGCATCTTAGTTCAGCATCTTAGCATGTTAACATTTTCTAATAAGCATTGAACTCAGCTGAGGCTCGTATTGTGGTCTTACATCACAGTAATTGACAAATTGAAATTTTGACTTGATGATGGCACTTGATGTTAAGGGATCAACAATGTTTTTACATTGTATCCTATGGTGGACATGAATGTACTACATTTAATGGCAATCCATTCAATAGTTTTTTTTTCACTTAAAAATGCAAAGTCAACCATCATGGTGGCACTAAAAGAAAAGTCAGGGGATCCCGTGGGCAGCCTTAATGCCTGTACAACATTGAGTACATGTTGAGATACTTCCCAAATTAAGTGAAAACCATGACCTGCTCGTGGTGCAAGTCAGAGGATCAACAACATTAATAGGATTCATCTTTGAGGCACCCTGGATATATTTCAGGGCAAAATCCATCCAAAAGTGATCACAACATAACTCTAAAACCCCCAAATATCAACCTGCTGGTGGCACTACAGGAAAAGTCAGAGGATCACCAAAGTCTGTACGATTCATCCTCAAGTTACCATGAATGTCTGTAAAAACATCTGATAGCAATCCATCCAAAGGTCTTGACCAAAGTGGTGAACCAACTGACATTTGGCTAAAAACAATAGTCTACAATTAGTACATAGTGTATATTACTGTTTATAGCTCTACTTGCAATCATAGAGCGTTAGAAAGTGATATTACTTATACCTACAGAATGATCTTTGAAAGACACCAGCTTGCAGAGGGCATGTTAACTACACAATAGCTTAGAATCATTTTATATACTGCCCAGAATCTGCAAGTTACATACAGAATTAACATAAATTGGCTAGTGCTGATACAATCTGTCAACTGACAGTTAGTGCCAGCTGAAAATGAGAAACATTTGCATATTGCTCTTTGTCAATAAAAATTACATCACATTACATTACATTTAGGCATTTAGCAGACACTTTTATCCAAAGCGACTTCCAAATAAATGGTGCATAGAACCATGATCGAAAACAACAAGATGTCTCATCAAACTTGTAAGGGCTGGTGATGAATCACAAGTAAAAATGAGCAAAAGGTGATAAAAGATTCCATAAGATATCTGTTAACCTCTGAGTTTAGTGGATCCAAATATTTTATCCAGCCTGGAACCAAAGCCAAAATGACACCAGCCATCGGAACCCAATCCTAGTTTCATGTTGAGATTTTTTGCGCCAAGAATTTGATTCAACCCTGCTTCTCCATCCTTGTGAGAAAACCTTCCATCTCCTCACTCTGAGAACGTAAATCAATAAAAATACATCAGAGAGAAGATTGCCTTAAAATGTAGAGCAAAGAAGCTGCAATGAGTGTTTTTTGGGTTAAATTGAATATATGAGCAATACTGAAATTCTTTCCAACATCATGTCTCTCATCGTCTCTGTACGAGTGTGTGTGCATGAGAGATAGAGAGAAAAAGAGAGAGAATGCGATGGTTAGTAGGTGGTGTCTGAGAGGGGTGACTCATCTTTTCCAATCACTACACACTACAGAATGCTCAATGAATGGGGCTCTATGCGTGCTCACATGTGTGCACGTACACCCACACTCATAGTCAGAGTCATGGACACGGACCCAAACACACAAGGGCAGACCTGCGCACACACACATGCCAGTAAACACCTCTACCCTCGTACACACACATCTCACACTCTGTTATGAGCTCTCTGAGACCGTATGCTTTTCACCACACAGAGTGGGAGCATACATAACACCGGCCCGCACCTCGTTCCCATGCAGGTCGATACGTTGTACCAAAACATGCCATTTCTTTCCTCCTGTAACAATGGATGAGAATAGGGGAGTGCTCCACAGGTTCTGCTCTGTTAACACCTAAAGACGGTGCGGCGGAGAGGATGCACTGTAAAGCCAGTCTCTGCAAGCAACACAATGCAAACAGCCACTCTAACAGAATGCATCGCTCTCTGGCAATGGAGGTCTCAGCGGGTAAACAAGCTTACATTTGCCTGTGGTGCTTAACGGCGCAGAGCTCTCTCTCCCTCTCTCTCTCTCACACACACACACACACACACACACACACACATCTGCTGCTGTCCACCATTTTCAAGTGTTCTTTCTGTCTCCAGCACAAACCCTTAACAGCCCTTTCAGTGCTGGCTGACTGTGTAATGCTGGACATTTGATGGCTCCATTTGTATCGTCATAGAAACCATATTGTTGACACAGCTTTTTGTAGTAATATGCATGTTTGCAGGTAAAGGCTATTGCCACTACCTCCCTGAAAAGCAAAAATGAATGCCTTAAAAAATGAATGGCCCTGGGATGTTTTAAATGCTGTCAGGAAGTGGAACCAGGGCTGGACTGTTGCTGCCATGTTCTCTAACTGTGGCAGCATTTAGCCCCCTGAGAACAAGCTGCCGAGAGAGAAGGGGGGGTAGAGGGAAGCTCTTGAATGAACGCAGTCAACCGTGCAAAGAATAAATGCATGAAGAATATGTCATGTAGTGCATCTAACAGAAAACAGCTTGTAACAGGGACAACAATAAAAAGCAGTGATAGAGGAGATAAGAGGATGAAGAGTGATTATATAGACAAAAACTGTGGAGACAGATGAGGAGAGAAGAGCAGATAGGTAAATCAATAGCTGTTCAGCCCAGGAAGCTACTGTATGTCTGACTTAGATGTCTCCCTCGGCCACTTCCCCATCCCCCCATCCGACCGCAATGCAATTTCCCTACATTTTTGATTACAGATTGCTTGTCGTGATCCCCAGTTCCATTTCACCATCTGACAATTGTGCTATCTGTGCCATTTAGACCTAAGTGGACACTCCATCTCCTCTGCAGGTAATTTACATACTTGCATCTTGTTAGGACCATTTGTAAGGCATAAGCAAAGCGTCAGGACAGTGAAAGTGGGTATTTCAGAGCCCAGATTAGTTTTCACCTTTGATACCAGAGCGCATCGCTCACCCGCGTGGAATGGGATTTTGGAGGGGAGATTTTCAAGCAAGCTTTGAATTTGAAACACACTGATACAAAGGTCCGTCTATGGATGTGTAATTCACTCCGACAGGAATATTTTCAGACACATCTTGGCCTGCTCTGACTCTCAAACATACATGGCAACAGTACATATGAGCTCATACCAAGATGGATACACAGAGAAAACACTTATACATAGCCACTGATACAGAGCCACTCACCACTGAAGATAAACCCAATGGGGAATGTTTTCCTTTAAAAAAGTCTGAGATCCATTAATATAACAGTGCTGTGTCCTGCAGCACCAAGAAAAAGATATCCAGAGTGTTTGGAAGAGCTGGATCCCCCCATCTTTCAAACTACCTTGCTTCTACTCCAATCTGCCCACTGACCCCACCCAGCTAGCATCTTGAACTTAGAACAAAAACTGATATTGGATCTGTCATGGACTCATTTCACTAGACCCTTTCCTTAGAATTACTTTACTGGACCTCTTATGTCAGATTAGATATTATACAATCACATTGTTCAAGTATAATCCAATTTGGGAATCCATTTTCCCACCTACAGCAGCGGTTGCACACCCAGCTGTCCAGGGAGGAGGGTTCTCTCTTTGAAAAGACTCTCCTGAGGTTTCTTCCTTATTTTTCTTATGTGCTGAGGTTGTTTGAGGAGTTATTCCTTGTTGCTGTCTTGGGCCTGTAAAGCCCTGTTAGAAATTAAATGTGATATTGGGCTTTACAAATATATTTGACTTTTGATGCATTATTTTACACATAATTATGTTTTTCCTCTTTTAAAGTCTTTACCTTGTCTCATCCACCAACCATAGTCATAGGCCAATTCACGGTCCAGAATGAAAGTTACAGCCATCTTGATGTATGATCCACCTCCTTGTGAGCAAAGATCCAAGTAACCAAACGGTCCCAAACCAGTCCTCCTTCAAGGATAAAGCTGGCATTATTCAGCATTTTTCTTTTTGACAACAAAGCCCATGAAAAGACCATAACCACAATGAGCCTGCTTCCCCAACTCATCTGTGGCAATCACTCCTAAGCCCACTCGTTCTAATAATGAAGACTAAATCTTTAAAAGCTGGCCAAAATTAGTTTTTTTTCTTTAAAAGGCTCTGCAATTTCTTAAAACTGCTGTAGTTTTAGCAAATGTCAAAGAACAGTAAATAGAGCATTTATGGGGACTATTTTTAGCTGCAGATTAATATGCCAAAAAAACTACAGTTCCCATAATCATGGTAATGAAGGAACATGTAATCCAGTAGTGTGGCTCACTGATGTGTTTTTTATAGTTTGTGGACAACTATGGAGCTATATGACACACAGAAAGATGTACCATGGGCCTCCTATCAGAGTGCACAAATGCATGTTTGAACTGCTCTGTCTGGGGAACTGTCTGTCCCAGATATCATCAGGTGGTCTTGTAGTTCATGACTGAATATAAAGAAATTGAAAATTGTGAATAATTTGCAAGGTTGGGTCTAATCCAACAAATCCCTGGAAGCCTCACTCTAGCCAACAGGAGGATACTTTCTGGCATTAAACAGTGAAATGTAGATATCAATACCACATCCTAAAAAAATCTAAACTATGAGAGAAAAAATCTGAAGTGTTCTTAATAGACCTTGCCAAAAGATAGACCCCTTCGCCTGTCATGTTATCGCTCCCCTGTCTCATTTTCTGCTGTCCTTATCTTCCTCCTAGGAGTGCACAAGGGGCCACATTGCATCAATAACTGCTCCCTAATTACAAGCCTAGCAATCAGCAGCAGCAGCTCCACACCCTTACTGTAGATTAAAAAAGGATGCTACTGCAGGGCATGTTTATACTCTCCTTGTATGCTGAGAAGAAGAATGCTTAGGAGAACGATATGGCCATCAGGTTAAACGTCAATGGTCATGGTGATCATGATTGGCTGTGGCGAAAAAGGCCATGTATGTATAATAAACCACTTGCAAGAGTTACATTTTTTTCCAAGTCTATTATGAAAATGACTGTCGCCTTTAACCCTCGGCCTTTTCTTCTCTTTTGTCTTGATGTACTTTTGCTAATCAGGGCCTGGCAGCAGCAGCAGTGAAATGGAGGGGCAGAGGCAGGCATTCTGGGAGCTGCTGTCTTGGCTGACAGCAGAGGTGGACATGCAGACAACCAGCCAGCCAAACATACAGCAGGCCACAGGGGCTGGATCACTTTCTTCACTGCCCTAATAGAGAGAAAAAAATGAGCTCTTAATGTGTTTGTCTAGACTGACCGGCATTGTGCAAATGAGGTGCAGTCTGCTTCACTTAAATGCAGCGCACAAATACAGCAGCCCAATTGAAAGCCAGTGACAAAAACTCAAACAGAGGCAGACAGAAAGAAAAGAGTAAGACAGACAGAGAGAGAGAGAGAGGCTGTTTACACGGCATGCCCTCATTTCTACCAAACTGTCTCCTGGGTTCAGAGAGGGTCGCACTGTCAACTTGGGAACAGCTGGTGGTAGAGGGGGGACAGCGGGGGTGGCAGCCGACATCTGAACATGGACCGTTTCAAATCAGATGTCACATTATGATTTGAACACTTTTGTTTAGTTTTCATTGCTTGAGTACGGTTTGTACGGTACAGACAGTGTTCTAGGACATGAATCATGTGTGTCAGATGGCCTCTGTCGCATGTTTCATTTCTCTGTTTCATTTTGATCATTTGTGACTAATCATAGACTGTGCAGCAGATTTATGATTCTAGTCTGCACAGTATTGCCATAAAAAACATAATTTATACTTCTTATCCAAGTGTTCATATGTGACTAATTGTTTGAGAAAATGCGTTCCAAAATGATCAACTTGGAAATAAAATCAAAACGCGACTACATCATTATGTTTCATGAAGACTGCTTGTCAGCAAGGACAGTTTTACATTTCAAGCAAGCGGTTTGCCTCAGTATGAAAAAACCTAGCACAGTTTCGGCTGCCAATTAATCAGTGACTGTCTATAAACAACATCAAAACCGCGAGACCACCGAATAGCCTATTTACTTTACACACACACATACGCAGACACATTAAGCGCACCAATCCCTTCTGCTGCAAGCAGCACTATTATAATCTTTCATACACTTAGCTGAGGAGCATACATAATTTGAATAACAATAGGTTAAAGCAATGCAATTTGTATCCCGACTAAAAGAGGGTTACACACTGCATTAAAAATAGAGCGTCCAATACAGAGTGTCAGGGAAAAGAGCCAATAGTAAGAATTGGCTTATTCCAGCAATACCAGGGCAAAATTGTTGATGTCTGAGATAAATGGTGCTCTGCGAGCTCTGCACTCATTAGTCAGGGAGAAAACAATCTGCATCACATGTCAGGTTTCTGGCCAGCAGCAATCTGTTGAATGAGCCAGACCCTTCCCCTTTCACACCAAAGCAGGTCCGCAGTCAGCAGTCAGACACTGGGAGGTAAAATCACAACAGTAGCAACTGAGGCAAGTCTGCCGTGGTGATGTGGTTTCAGCAAGCACGCTCACAAAGCAAACCCCATGTGTTAAAGTAATCATGCCTGACATCAAATTTAAGTTAATGCTTTCCAAATGGAACATGAGTGTATTTATTCAATATTAACCTAAGCCAAACCTCAACAGTAAGTTCACACAGCAGAGCACAAAACTAAGCCTCAGAGTAGCTGGTGGAGTCAGCGGCTGGTGAGGAGGCTGCATGGCTGCCTACTCACGGATGGAGGTGGATTAGTGCTCATCTGTCAGCTGCCACGTTTGGAACGAGTGCAAGTGAGGTAAAGGGTGAAAGGTAGCTGGTGCGAAGTGGGCATGCAGATAATTAGCATTTACTCAAAGAATTAGCTTAAGCTGCATGATTATGACAAAGCATACCGCCGACACAAACACCCATTACGCATTACTGATTAGTCATATTCTGTAAAACTGTGTGGTTCAGTTACATTTGTGGTTTACTTCACATGTATTTGTTTGCATGTAAAATGTATTTCACATTTTCAAGTATGGAGAAGAGGCCTCTCTTATGAGTTTAACAACATTTTTAACCAAAGCGGTGGTATCCAAAAATCAAGTTAAAGGAATAGTTCAGCAGAAAAACACTAATTCACTTTCACGAATTCACGAGTTAGACGTGAAGATCAAACAGCCTCAAGTCATGTAATTGCATACATTGCCTGTTTAATCTGTGTTAAAAACAAAGTGTGAAAATGACATGCTGTGATTTTATGGGAGGTGTTGTGCTGGACTATTTCTTGGCTGAGAGCAGTGACTCTCTGGAGTCTTGTCATCACGGTGAGGTTACCAATTTATAACCCTATCCCAGGGCTCTCCAGAGGCTAAAATGTAAGTATTGTGTGATGCCCTGTTCCGCTAACACAAACCTTTTTTAATCCACTATCAGCTTACACACAACCACAAGGCATCATCTCTCCCGCCCATCCTCCCGTTGATATCACAGTTTGTCATCACCCCTTCCCACCTCCCCTCCCACTACAATGCATATCAACAGAAAATGCCAACGCAGTGCTGTGAGACGCGGTTGCATATCTAAACAGGTCATCGTCATTATCGCAGTAAATCCCTTCATCTCTTTAAACACACACACCAAAGCTCCTTTGGTATGAAAAAGGGATAGAAAAGTCGACGCATGAGGATAAAGTTAACCCCATTGAAGCCGGAGCCTGCTTGTGGACGAGTGGTGAAAACTGGCTTGTTGTCTCATTATGTCTGCCTTGAGCGAGGATGTGGACAAAAGGCTAATGAGAACATACAACTTTGAGGTTGCTATTTGCTGAAAAATAGACAGAGAAAATGAGGCACAAACAAGAAAACACTGTTCCAGAGCCACATGAGTTGTCATTAGGTTATTTGCGATTAGCAGCACGTATCCTGCACAACGTACAGTATTTGGTATTAACCATAATTGCTAAACAAGAAAACGCCAGATGTGGATTGAATTCAAATAAACAACTCCCTTTAAAGAATGTTTTTTAACAACATAATCAAAATCAATTAGCGTCTCCTCTATGATGCTGAAGCACAGAAGCCTTTCTAATTTTATCTTCCCTACCCTCCTTCCATTCATTCATCTTTCATTTCCTCCAAGCTACTTCCATTTAAGTGACAATAATAGTGATTCAGTAGGCAATAAACATTTTGCAGCAAAAAACAAAGTATAGGTGATATATTGTTTGTCAAGTGCGTCCTGATTGTTTCGGTGTTCTCACAGTCATCAGGATAAGCGGTTTAAATAAAGGATGGATTGATTCTCACAGTCCTTCCACTGTGTTTTGTTCCTCTGGGTGGGAGACAAGAGCTTGTGGTCAGCTCCAGCAGTCAGCAGTAATGTCACACTGATATCGAGTCTGTACAAGGCTCAGCCAATGAGAACGTATGTATCAAGATGTTATCCTATCTTGGTTGGTTTGGTTCAAGATGGAGGTGCAGCAGCAGAGACAAGTGAATTGCGGTTCATTTGGCTATTTTTGGGAACAGCAGATACTTCTACTGAGACCACGAAGCTCCAGGATGAGCTGAACAGGCCTCATGCACAAATATTTTCATATTATCATCCTAAATCTTGTTCACTTTACAATGTACTGGCTTATGACCCCTTATAAAGAAGCAGTGTGTAGTCTGAGCCCCTTGTCACTTTTCAGTTGCCTTTGAATAAATAACTTTTAGAGGCCCAAATAAATAAACATATCCACTATAAAACAGCAAAACAAGTTTTTCGTTTCGTGGATTAATAATTATCTCATGACTTTTGATTTTTGTGACCCTTGGGAGAGGCTCAACCCCTAGTTTTAAACTGAACCTGTACTGAACTGTTTGTACTGTAAAGAAGTTAAAAGTAGCTCCAGCTCAGTCAGCTACAACAATTATAATGCATAAACAATCAAACGTCATGACATTTTTTTTGCAGAAAGAGTAGTTTTGCTTTTGATACTTTAAGTTCATTTTGCTTATAATACGTCTCTGCTTTTACTTAAGTGAAATTTTAAATGCACTTTTAGTATTTTTACATGAATGTACTGGTACTTTTGTTGAAGTAGAGGATCCGTGTACTTCTTCCACCGCTGGACTATTCGGACTCTCTTTTTAATTCATTACTATCCCACTTTCAGATGCACGATGCACAATTACATGCACACACTCCTCCATGTTAAACCAACACATCACCTGCTCTACTGTAAGTATGATGCTGATCCTTCACTAGAGAAGCCTCCTTTTTCCAATAATCCCCTTCATGTCACATATTCATTATATCTTGTACGGTGTGTGGGAATACATCTCTGAGTAGCTCTTCTCTTATTGGACCGCGGCTTTAGGGCCTCCGTGTGTCTCTCATTCTAAAGGTCTGCTCCTGCATATTAAACAGTGTGGAGCATGCAGCAATCAAATGCAACTCCTTCATCTACGTTATCACCTCAATGAATAAATAAATAAAATGAGCTACAAAGAGAGTAGGAACATCTAAACCGTGAGGCTGCAGAGAAGTGGTGTGTCTTTTGTAGAGGGTTAAAAGGGGATTTTGGGGGGGGTGAGGCTTGTCACTGTGATGAAGACAGATGATGAGGCTGCATTGCTGTAAACGAGTGAGTCAGCCCTCCCTTCAGACAGGCACAGGCCTGCGGGAGGCGGAGGAGGGGGGAAGAGGAGGCGGGACTGACGGGGAAATGCATTCGAACTGTCCCCGGTGCTGAAATCTGGAACGGCTGCTTTAAGTTCAGCTTTATGTTCAGCTCAGTGAAGGGAAGAAAAAAAAAAGACTCCAAACTAGAGGCATGTCGTCTTTCAATACCTGACCTACATCTGAAGCAATCTGTATCACAAGTTTTTGTGTAACAGGTCGGTAATTGACCTCCTTTCCAGCGAAAAAAGGGGGTGCATTTATTTCACCTACCAGTTTGTAAGTCCACAGCAGGGGGAATATAATGTATGCCCAAACAAAAGCTTTAGAGGCTGTTGCTGTTGAGTTTTCCACACACATCCTGTCCCAAGTAGGTTATTTGGCATTCTGATCACAAAGCCAGTTTTCTCTGAGCCAAGTCAAAAAGATTCTCATTAAAGTACTTTTTATATCCCAAACCTCAGTCCCCAGGGACAATTGTATTGGGTTGTCATGCTATTTGTAGACTACTCCGGGGGGGGGGGGGGGGGGGGGGGGGGGGGGGGGGGGGGGGGGGGGGGGGGGGG
>JAVQJD010006507.1:0-37582 GCA_036023655.1 Nannoperca australis
GCCTCAGGGGTCACCTGAGTCAGCCCTACTATAGGCTTTATCAAAGAGGAAAGTCTTAAACCTACTCTTGAAAGTGAAGAGGGTGTCTGTCTCCCGTAAACAAAGAGGAGCTTGACAGCTGAAAGCTCTGGCTCCCATTCTACTCTACACATTCATTTTATTGTCAGAACTGTAGTTTTGTGTGGATGTATAATATTAGAACAGCTTATTGGTGTCACTATATTACCTAAACCACTTTTATATAAAATATTATTACTCTTTACTGTTTCGTGGTGTTTAATATTCTAGTTTGCCGATAATTTAATTCTAGATAAAAATTCAGAACCATGGCATAAAAAATTTGTCAAAATGAAAGAATTTGATTTACGGCATTAACTATCAGCTATCTACAGCTTTATTACAAAAACTACTTGTCTTTGTTTGGGTAAACTGTGGCTGAATGACGGTATACATGCTCAGCAAAGCTCCCCTGGATATGTAAAGGCTAAAAACAATCTTCCATCTTGACACAGGCTTAAATGTTACAGATTAATACCCACACCCACAGCAGCCCTGTTAAAGATGCCACTCAGCCTTTATTGCTCCTGTAAAACTCAATGCTCTGTAGGCTTATCTCGCTGCAGTCGTCCCTTGGCGATCGTTCAGGTAATGAATGTGTTGAATGAAGTGGCATCAGTCACAGCTAACAGGCTTGTTTGCCGTTATCTTAGCCACACAAACTAGCAGTTTTTTTTGTTTTTGTTTTTTTTTGTTAAAACCAATCATTGACACATATAGGCGCAGGTGCATTTTGCTGCCCACGGTGTTATTGTAGTCAAATAAACCTGAGTTACAGCCTGAGGCATGTAACCAAAGACTGCACATGTGCATGATTGTGGATTGTAAATGCATCTATTATTGTGAACTGTAGTAGACATTGCCATTTATTAAACCAAAAACTGTTGGACTCTTAATGTTTGCAGCTCTTCAGAAAAGGGCGACGGTTATAATAATTTGTTGAGTAACACTCCCTCAGTCAGTAACTGTTAAAGTGCCTTTGAGCAAAGATCTCAACTGCTTTGCGGCTTCAGCAGAGCTACTCTGTAGTTTACAATTGAGTATGTGTATGTAAATTGTATAATGTCCATTGTATGATCTTGTGTGTGTGTGTGTGTGTTTCATGTAGGATTGCTTATTTGGTCTGTTTTTTTGTATTCATTGTTGGGGTGTTTTTGTGTTTTCAAACAGGAGAGGGAGACTGATCCAGAGGAGGGGGAGGAGGACATCTCTGCTTCCCGTTTGCAGAGACTGAGGGCTACAGCGACCAAGCTGTTCCAGCTGAACCAGGCCATCAGGCAGCTGCATTCCTCTCTGTCGACCGCCATGCGAGGTGAAGCATCTGACATGCACACAGCCTGGATGTTTAGCTAAAAAGCTTACTCAGTGTAACTTACATTGTACAGCAGCAGTATACATCCCCTGGTCAAAAGCCCTGGAAGAAACAGTATGTCAAGGGCCAAAGCTTTTTTTTTTCTTCTTCACTATTTCAACCAATTTTCTAAATGCAGATTAGAAAATGTGTATAGAGTATAATACAACAAAGAGGCCATTTCAGGAAAAACTGCTAAAAACTAAATCATTAAAAATGTTGCTCTTGCATTAAAGTAACTAGTTCTGTAACAATTTAACAACAACTGAATATATGTCTTCATCAGTATAATGTTAGTTATGCTGTAATAGGTGTGAGTTTATTGGTTGTTTTATTAGAGCTTTGCCCGTGTCTCAGCCGATCAAACCTTATTCAGTTTTATAATGTGGCACAATATTCTTATTCTTGTCTTCAACTATAGTTGCTGTAGCTACTGTAGATTTTGAGTATAAGAGTTTTGATGGTTGGTTAATTGGCAAAGTGGCTGGCAGCATGCACAAAACCATCTTCAGCCAAAATGAACCAGATTGTTGTTGCGAGTTTCACTTCTTCTATCTGACTCAATGCTCCATCCAGGAAACGATAGAGACTCCAACCTCAACAGCTGCAGAGAGCTGATCTCCTCCTCTGCCAAGGCTGTAGATGAGCTGATCACTGGCCTGTCCAAAGAGCAAGCATCGGTGCGGTCCCCTCAGCAACCCAGATTTCCGAGCGTCACGGCCGTACAAGACGAGCTCCACTCCGCCCTGCAGTCCCTGTCCTCTCCCTGGAGCCAAGAGGGGGCAGGAGAGAACAGAAGCTCTGTCGCTTCAGATAAGAGCACAGAAGATGAAACGTTAACCAAAGAGAGCTCTGGCACTTACAGTGCTCATAGAAACCGAGTCGTTAGTAAGATGGTGTACTCTCTCCCTCCAGGTGTGTCGTCCAAAGGCAGCCCGCACTGGGTGTGATGTGCATTTATGTTACGCGTTCTTCTTTATAATGTGCTCACTTTATGTGCGATTTACTGAAAAAATGGAACTGCAGAAACTTTAAAGCGATTCTCCTGCTGGTAATAACAAGTGGGTTGTGCAGCAGACACTGCGCAGACTTCTTTAGTATTGCCATCCAAGTAGATTTAAAAGAAAGTTTTGTTATATTTACATACAACCAACTCTGCTTTCTTAATGTGAGCAATATCTGCATATTTTCATGGGCTATTATTTTTGTATTGCATTTATAAACAATTAACCTGGTACACAAACAAATTCTATATGTACGCTTCAAAACTACAGCAATAATTCCTATTATCGTGTCACTTGTGATATGGTGTAAAAAGCACCGCTGTCGAGAGGTGCTGTAGGTTCTTTAAGTCTAGTTATAATTTGCTACTAAAACCTTTTTTTTTAAAGGTATTCCACATACAAGTATTGGGACAGACACCCGGATGTGTAGCATTTAACTGTTTCATTCATGAAGGCTAAACACAATTAGGAACAGTAATTTGCTGTAAGGAGACTGTTCACTTATGCTGTACAGGCCTTCTCTGTTGTACTATTTTTTTCTTTTTTTATTCTTTCAGTGACAACTAAATTATTCGTTGTTGCTTTTCATCACAATTCATACGTGTAAGATTTCAAAATACAGCAATTCAGGTAGTGTTTGGTTAAAAAAAAAAAAATTATGAAAGGATTTCTCCCCATTCTCTGCTGTATATGATTTCTTTCTTGTATGAAGCAATGTTTAATTCTCATATTTACATAAAGTTTTGCTCTTGTATGTTGTAGAACACTGCAACAATTTGCACTCAGGAGAGACCCGTGTACAGTGTTTCCTCTTAATACATGTACTTTCACAAAGCAGTGTTTCAAGTATTTTGTATCACGTTGGTGAATTTCATATATCAAAATAATTTATCAACTCGTACTTCTGCAATAAATTCATGTGGCTTAATTTGACAAAGACCCAAACCTTTCATACCGGTCATTATTCAGTAAACCATGGATTCTAGGTGAGGACTGCACCTATTGTAAGTAGATTTGTATTGGTTGTGAATCTGCACTGGAATACAGTATAGTCTACACTGTAAGTGGGGAAAATCTAACATTCATGCAAAACATGCATATCATTTCCTTTTAAGTACTAAAATGATTTGACAAGAGTCCACCCATTGTACATTCATGTAAATTAACCTGTAAATTAATATTTTATAAATTCATCTCACTGTGTTGATTCATAGGGAGTTAAATTGTATTTATTTTATAACAAATGTTGGTAGTCTACTGCATGTTGGTCCTTCTACCTTATTTTGGGAACTACTCCATTAGACCAAAGAATCCCAAACTTGATAATATCATGACTTAATCCACTAACGGTTTCACATTCATCAGTGTATTGCCACCGGGCGAGTCTCTAGCTTGACTAGACACATTGGAACCCACTCAAGGTCCTCTAGAGGTCCATGAACCCTACTTTTGGTAACCCTCTACTCTGTTCGCTGCAGTGCAGGTTACACCCACTGTTCTGTGCAGCTGCATCCTCCCTTCATGCTCTCCGCAGCCAGCTACCATCAGGGTTCCCTCTGTGCTCTGGAGGCGGACTACTAGAGTACAGCTGAGAAGAAATACTTTGGAAAAACTACACTTACTGGAACAAAAACTAAATAAAACTAAGCAGTGGTTGCATGCCACGTTCACAGACACGACGCGATTGGAATGTGAAGACTCGCATAAAAAGTTTTTAACGACGAATAATTCAGGTAAAACAACCGAATCGTTTGACCATAATAGGAAATAGTACGACTAAATTGCATTTAATTCTCAGCTAATATAGATGCTTTTTTTTCAGGATGCACTGGCTATTGATCTCCATTTTAGGCCTGCTTGTAAGTACTTAATCTTTGCGTTTTAACTCCAGATATTTTAGACAAACGAGTTGTGACTTTTTAATAAGCAAATTGTTTCAGAGTTGTGTAAAACGCCAGTATCCCAACAGCTTCCATTTCACCGACTAATTTCTCTGTGAAAACAAATATAAATACACACACACGTGTGGGATGGTTGATTTCTAAACAGGGCTTACCGGTTGTGAAGAAATAGCCATAATAATCTTATAGAACTATTAATTAATGTTGGTCATGCCTGGGTGTTTTTCTGTGTTTGTATTATATTTGTGAATTATATCATTTGACCAAGTGATTCTTATCACGTTATTGCAATTTTTTTTACTCCTGGATTATAATGCAGATGTTTCTTTTCAATTAAAACTAGTCATTTGTTGCTAGTTTAAATACTGGCTTTTGGTTGGTTAGAAAGTCAATTAAGGGTAACTAGGCGGTTCTAAAAGAACTTTTAGGCCTATCACTCACTGTTGAAATGAATCCTAGATTAAATTGAATACAGAATTGATAAACTTGAACATAGTCTGTCTTTTCTTTTTTGGTGAAGTGTTCAGTTGGGGCTTGGAGGAGGAGACAGGCGTTCTTCACCCCTACTTTGTTCTGTATTGTATCTTATTATTGAAGACTGTGTTGTGTGGCCTAATAGCTTCAGCAATGAGCTAAACTTCAACTTGTGTTTCAGGTTTGTTTTCACAGCTGTACATCAGGTGAGTCACTTTCTATTTCTCTTTTCAGTTAAACACACAATTTCAGACCAAGTAGCTAACCTAGCTAGTACCCCTAACCTCAACCACCAACTGGTAAGCTAAAGTTTTCATAAAGGCTAAGAGGCTAACTAGCTTAAATACTAGGTGCTTCAAAGAGTTGTCATTCAAATTACGCAATTACTAAATCTGAATATTAAAAGACAAAAAAAAAATCTAAACTTTAGATTTATTTAATTTAGTTTATTTTTTGTGTAGCTCGCTAACACCAAGATTCACACGTGTCACATGTGCTATGTTCAACAGCACCTCTCATAGGTGAGATATTTATATCATCATTTAACTGGTGGCTATGGGATAAGTTCTTAATAAGTGCATTTCCATCCACCTATAGTTTTTATGCATATTTTAGTGTGTTTTAGTATGCTGAATATTAGGGGGAAGTTTTTATGCTTGGCAGAGGTGGACAAGTTGGTGTATAGATTAATTTAAAAGGCAACAAAGGGACAGAGCGACTACCGCTCTTTTAATTACATCATCTTCTGCAGTGGTTCAATGGCACTAAAGATTTAGCACCACTGACTGTTTATCTTGGTTCACCCACATCGTAATGTATGCGCAACAGTAGTGGATGGAAATGCGGATTAATTTCCATTTTCTGGATATTCTTAAAATGAATTTTCACGAGATTTGTATGGAGATTTTACTTGAGTGTTTACAGCACATTACTGGTCTGTCATAGATGAAGAGAAAGGCTTGGAACATTTACATCAATGAAATGAAGCTGTGTAACCACTTCTCAAATAATTATTGTAATTTTATTTGAATTCAAACAGTGGTGTTGCTCTGCCACCGGTTGTAATCCAGACGCCAAAGCATTAAGCCCCAGATATGATCTGAACAGGATTAAAATGTCCTTGTCGGTATCAGAATCAAATCACAACACTGTCAGCCATTCTTAGCAAGAATTTTTACCAGTGGTTTGGTAGAGATCCCTCCACTAATTCTTTTTTCTTTGTTGAACAGCCTTTACGCTGGAAACCAGAACCCTGACATCCGATGAGTCCTACTTCGAGTACGTGCCTGATCGCCTTCAATGGACCGATGCAGGGGACCTGTGTAACCAGCGCTCAGGGGCCTTAGCCAGTGTCTCCGACTCAGTAGAGAAACAAGAGCTAATCAGCTTTTTAAAATCCTTAAACATCTCTCAGCCTGTGTGGATTGCCAGCAAAGTCGTGACAAGTAGGTTCAGTGTGCCATTTGTTATTCTTTCTGTTAGCATATTAGCACACTGTCTCTTTAAATAATGGGCTCACTGTTTATTTTATGTCTACATAGTGCCCACTCATTGACTTAACAAAAAGGGTAATAGAATATAAAATGGTACTGACGATGCTGCCATGCAACACTCTTAGCCACAGTGAATAATGTTGTTATATAATAAGTGTTTACAGTAGGAATAGGACCACAAAGTGGAATTTTATGATTAGGTTCCATCTTTTCCAAGAGCTGTGCCAGTAACTTTCCTTCACAGTAATGCCTCTTTTCTTCTCTCTGTGTGGGGTGAAACCAAAGATTCCTCCCAAACCCTGATTCTGGAGTTCACCGGGCGCTCGGACAGGAAGCATGCCCGTCTCCTGCACAAGTTCCCCTCCATGGGCTCAGTGACCGTTTGCACCCGTCTTCGCTTTGATCCAAATTGCTTTGGAATTTCCACCGTATTCTCTTATTCCATCCAGTCATATATTAATGAGTTCCAGCTCCGCGCAAACTTAATCCCCGGCAAGCCTGTGCAGCTGGCTCTGCTGGTCCATGGCATTCATGGATCTTACCAAGAAGCCTTCGTCAACGACGACTCTTGGCACTCTGTGTGCGTTTCTTGGAGCCAGAACGGTGGACGCTGGTCCCTATTTACTAATGGCAGTGTGGTCTCTAGGGGTGATGGCCTGAACAGTTCTGACAGCATTGGACGTGACGGCCTTTTCATTATTGGGCAGGAGCAGGACACCTTTGGGGGATCATTTAAGAAGGATGAATCATTCTCGGGGAGCATCACAGAGCTGCACATATGGGATCGGGTACTTGAGAGCAGCGAAATCCACATGATGGAAAACAAGTGTTCACTCGTTTCCTCTGGGCTGGTGTTCAAGTGGAGTGAAACAGCCATGGAAATAGAGCCCTCCCTTACGAAGCGGTGGGGAGACAACCCATGTCAAGGTACATTTGTTGGGATGCAGCATGAGGACGGGAGAAGAAGCCCGAAACGTTCTAAATCAAGTTAATTTAGTCACCAAGTACAGGGAAAGTACAGTAATTCGTTTATGCCATAAAAGACAAAGTAGACTCCAATGGTATAGTTGAGCCTTACTTTCAGATGCTGTTTACAGAGATAGTTTGGCACTAGGACTGGGTGGGGTTGCTATGCAGAAGAAGAAAAAACAATCACATGGAGACCAGTTTAAAGTCATTTGAGACTACTCACTTTTCAGTAACATGCCAACATCTGAGCTGGCCTGATGTTGTAAACTCCACCCATCTGGCATTCCAGGCAGGGTAAAATATCTCAAATGAATAAACTGCAGATACAGCTAGATTCAAATCCGCTCTGTCTCTGCTTCATCTTCCTTTACACCCATGCTCTTCTCATCTCTCTTATCAGGTTCAATCATGATGTAATTTACATAGATGATGGTCGAGGCTAAAAAGGTGGTGTTAAATACTTGGAAGAACTTCAAAGCGTCACTGAAACAACTAATCTAATTGAAACAGGGAAACCGTTAAACACTTAAAATTGTTATTGTAAAGTACACACAGAGAAAAGTATTTAACAAATCCTACTTCAAACAGTAAATTAAAGTTATAGAAAACAAAACAAACAAAAAATATGTGTGTGTGTGTGTGTGTGTGTGTGTGTGTGTGTGTATATAGCAGATAAATGCACCAAACTGGCAGCTTCTCAGATCAGTCTGCTCCCAACTGGATAACCAAGAATTGAATATAAACATCATAAAAAGCAAAACAAAATTAAACAATCATTGTGTGCACACATGCACACGCACGCACAAACAAACAATCTTTGTTCGGAAAGAGGAAATCTCTCTTGCTCTCTCCCTCCAGTGAATAGGGGAGATGGTGACCAAGTTGTAATTGTTGAACGGTAGGACTCCTAATGGTTCTTGTAAATGTTTTCTGACTCACGTCACTCTGAATCCCACCCTTCAAAACAAACTTCTCCCATTCTGACATCATGCTCCCAAGTGAGCAATGAGAGTCCAAAACACTGACTCCCCCTTCTGGAACTGAACATGCAGAAAGGAAAGTGCACTTGCTCTCCTTCAATGATTTTCAGTTACAGTGTAGGAATTAATTTGCCAGTCTTTTAAAGATTAGAGTGAGCCAGGGCTTGTGTACTGTAGCCGCTGAAGGACTGACTGTTGACAGGATTAATCCTTCAGCTTTAACCAACATGGCAGTGCCTGGTGCGCTGTCAAACTCCTTACGCTTTCCCTTCCTTTTTCTCATCAGACCAGTTCAGACATTCATGTGTAAACAGCGTACACCTGAATAGTATATAGTAAGATAAAGTAATTAAGGGTTTGTCAGTATTAGTATAGAAATATAATATAGAATAGAATTTAATAAAGCAGTATAAGATTAACATAATATGGTACAGTATACATATAGTGTGACTTATAAGACGTAGTATAAGGTGAAAAGTAGTAAAGTACCACCAATAAAGCATAGAATAGTATATCAAATAGTATAGTAGAATATAGTATAATGTAGTATATGATAAATAAAAAATATATTACAATAAATAACATATATAAATCAGAAGAGTTCCATTTTGCAGCTAGGTGAGAAGATGCAGTGGCTGTGAACATGTGAAGATTATCACATATAAATACGTTGTGTTATAAGCGATGCTGTGAAGTGTTGACACGCAGCTAATGATTCCTGCCTGATTCTCCTGCCTTGAATTACATTTTGATGATCTGCTGTATTTTTTTTTTTTTTTTTTTTACTTTGCAAGATTTCTGAGGTGTAGCATTACACACACTGCTGTGTCTGGACATGACATTCACTCTTGGTGTGTCCCTTTTTTTTATTTTTAGGAATTTAACATTAACAATGACCTTCACCATTTCCTTCTTTAGGAAACGCCACAGTCTTAGCGAAGTCGTTCTTGAACTCCATCCTGGACGGAAATTCTTTGCAGAATCACACGTTGTCCTTTGAGTGGTTCGACAGCCCTCCGACTGATGAGGATTGTGGCATCTTTGACCCTGCTATTGGCCGCTGGAGCCATGTCAAGTGTGACTCATTAAGAGGGGCCGTCTGCCAGTTTAAGAAAGGTACCAATAATAATAATGTCAATGATGCAATGTGATGATTTGTTCTGCTATTTCTAAACCGGAGAGCAAATAGAGAATAGAGCATTACCTGAACATTGCCATGCAATCCAGTACAGTAGTCCTGTAATAAATACTACCGTTGCATAATTTAGACTTTTTAGTTGTAGACAACTGTCAAAAGAGCATTGGATCTATGGACATTTCTAAAGCTGCGTGTATAATAGATAGCATTATATTGTATTATATTTGTCTCTGTTTCTGTCTGCAGAAGTGCTGAATGTTGTGACTTTACCAAACACACCATTCTTCAATAGATTGAGCAAGGATCGGCAGATCAAACCCGTGAGTTGGGAAGTTGAGCTGTCTGTGGCACGTGATCACTTTAGTGCTACAGTATGATAAATTAACAAGAACTCATCTTGGTGATATTGATGCAGAGGTAGCTCAACCACTGAGAACTCAAAGAAAACTGATGTTGTTTGGTAACAAATGAAACCCCATATGATGTAGATCTGACCACCATTTGAAAGAGCAGTTGAGGGTCATACTTTTGATTTTTCCTCCACTATATGGACGGATTTCACAACTTTGTATCTCAAGTAAAATTAATGTTTTCAAACAAACTCAGATTTACATCTCTAATACCAGACACGCAATTACTGGCATTCCATAAAGGTAAAAAAAAATATCTTGTTACAATTTGAGGAGAATAAAAACTGTTTCTGAGTAATTTCCCCAACACTGGATGTTTGCCAGGACTTAGTGTCAAACTCCTAAAGAATCTGTAGTTGGTGAAGGGAAGTGATTGTGACCCTGAGGTGTTTAGAAAAGGATTTAGCGAATTAGCAGCATTGCATTTACTATCACTTCCACTTTCCCCAGGTAGATAAAAGTTAAAAATCATTATCCCTTCTTCTTTTCCTTCAGGTGATGGAGGAGCTGAGCGTTAACACCTCCAGGGACAGAGAGCTGACCTTGCTGCAGCAGCTGACCCATGCTGTTCTGCATATGGTGGAGACCGGTGGCCCGGACCTCCTCACCTCCGGCGATGTCCTCTACCTCACCCAGATGATTGAGATGTACCTGAATATACCAGCTGGCACTCACTTTGCCGGGGATGACGCGGCAGAGGTCATGGTGTCCATTGCTACCAATTACGTAAAGATGGCGAGTTTGATGCTGGATCCCCACGTGGCTACACACTCTGGCCTGACACAGGATGGGGTGAGGGCGTGACCCGTGTTTATCTGTTGTCCCCCTCACACAGTTAGATTTTTGTATTTACTGTACCCCTCAAAAAATATGCCCAAATCAGAGCACAAGTGCACCCTGGGAAATTGTTAGTATTGTATTGTAGCCAAGTTTATATACAGTTATATGGAAGAACCCTATTTGTAACTTGAATTTAACCCAACAGTAGCTTTTACCTTAGCAAGGTCTTCTCCCATGTTTATTTAACACAATTTTGGTCCCACTTTAAGGTCGTTTATTATCCCAGGAAAGTATCCCATAATTTCTCCTCCATTAATCTGTCTGACATTTTGTTGTTGGGTCTGTATTTCTTGTACAGGTCAGCGTGGGGCCATTTACTGTTGTCAAGAGCATTGACAAACTCACAGAGAGTCTTGCAGACATTCTATCTGCTGAGAGAAGAGGCTTCACTCTTTCTACCAAGAACATAGGTAATAGAAACATCTCCAAAGAAAATATTGATCATCTGTCTGTGCTTAGTGGGAAATACTATACTACTGTAATAAAAAGATGAAAAAAGGATTTTACAGCAGAACGTATAATTCACAAATCTCTTTACGTGACATTTTACTTGAAGAAAAAAGGAATTCTTTGATGCTTCAGTTTTAGTATTGCAATTTCTACAAATGTTTTCTTGTTTTTTAATATTTAGGCTATTCTGACTTTTTTGTTATATTGCAGTCCTTCATCTGTTTGTTTTTGCAGTGGTTACGTGTTCAGAATTCAGGGACTCGTTTTATTACACTGATAAATCCATACCATATATAATGCTATTAATCCAAATCATTGGTAGCTCTTCTAACACAGATAAATAAAAAATATTCTTGCATTTATACTCATGGCTATGATCATTGTTAGTCTGACTTTATTGTCTGGGTGTCCTCTGTTGTCTTTGTTGTCAGATGTGTACATGAAATGGCAGAAGCTGTCTGAAGAGAGCTCTAGTCAAGTCTTCAAGCCGTCTGCGGTCAGCTCTCACACAGCCAGCAGCAGTGGTCAGAATAAGTTGCTTATCCCTGACACTGAGCTCCAGAGGATACACTCATTGGGTAGGAAACATGTAAACACACACAAAAACTGTTATAGAGGCTGACCCAAATTACTCATGACATGTTTATTACTTGATTTGGTATGTAGATGCCATGCACATACCCCAAACCAAAAAGTGCTGTTTGAAAAATGTGACATTGCAAAATTGAAGTGAGTATTTTGTGCCACTAAAACATAAAAATAAATCTGCTCTTCTCCTCTTTCTCTAATCAGGATATGAGGAAGTGATGTTTATTCATATGCACTACAGCCACCTGAGTGAGATTGTGTCTGGAGCACAGGAGCCTCCACTGAGGCACCCAGAGAAAGTACAAAGGTTGGCTGTAGTTTGCCTGTTGTTGCCTTCTCTTGTGTTCTACTGTAAATGTTGCTGACTATTTTGAAACAGAGTCAAAATGCGCACACACACACAAACAAACAAACAAACAAAGTGTCTACTACTGCCACCATAGATTGTGGAATCATGTGACCAAATGTCACATTACTTTCAGCACTTGCCATTTTTAAAGTTAGTCAGGAGAATTGATCATGAAATTGCAACATTAGTAACACATTATGACAAGATTGTATTCACTTAAATTTGGGCTGCTCTGGTTTCAATCACATAAGGTGTGCTTCTACTTTTACTAACAGCATTTTGAAAGAGTGGAGATAATTCAGACTGTGGATACCAGTAGTATCTGTATTTAAGCTTTTCATGTATTTATGACCTTTAAAGGTTGGGTAGGAAGTCTTCTTTTGGAATCATTGGGCAAAAATGCCATATTAATCGTGCAGCATATTGTAATTCAAGCGTCTTAGAGTAAACCTACTACTTCAGTCCCTCCTCTTGGTTCTGTTTTCAGGCTTCAGAAAATCTAGCCTGTCACAGGAGACTTTAGCCAATCACAAGTTATTTCAGAGAGACTGTGCATTCGTATTGGCTAAGCTAGAAGAGCAGATGCGCGTACACGTCCCTTCAGATGGGGAAAGCCTGATTCAGTGGCGGAGAATCCTGCAACTTGTGATACATTTGCCTGCAGCGACGTGTAGTACAAAACAACATGTCCAGGCTCCACATGGAGCTTCAGGCTCATTACATTCGACGCCACAGCGCTCGTAACAACGAGTGGCAAAGAGGCATGATGACAGATAGTGGGGAATAACTTTTGATGGGGGACAGTGGCGTATGTGTAGCGTATTAGCCTCTCTTCCTGCTGCTGGACGCGTTGCAGCTGCCTCTGAAGCCTGGGGCGGCTCTGCTCTGCAGCCACGAAGCGCTGAGCTGGAGCGTCGTCTTTGAGCCCCTATGCATGGCAACCGACTTCTTCTGCTGCTGGTCGAAGTTGTGGGTTAGGTGGGAGGGGCTTAGCGGAGTGATACCAGGCAGCAGAGAGAGAGAGGCTGAAGGTTTGAAATAGGTTGCACAGATTTTGCCTACCCCAGCTTTAAGCAGGTAAGATGTAAGTGCTAACCATTGCCTTCTGCCTTCCCAGAATTCTCCCAGGTCACCTGGCCTCTGCTGTCATATCAGCCACTGTCCGTGATGCCTCCAAGGCACAAACCATCCCTGTGGCTGTCGAATACACCCTTTCCTCATCACACGTGGTATGGTCCATTGTCTACATATGTGGCAACGTTAACAGCTTGTTAAGATGGATACTTTTCAGAGTACAGATTTGTTTGTTTTTTAAAGCTCTCAACACATTCAGGTGTGGCTTGAAACTGAAATTAAAGCTGATGACATGTTGTCATCATTCTTTTGGAATAGCAGTTGAACTAGTGACATAGTTATGTTTTTACCCTTACTGCACTATGCACTATGTCACTGCACACAAATGTTAATCTTCCAGCAAGCAGCACATGGCTTTAATCCATGTTGCTTTTGGCTGGTTAGAGTCCATGGTGATATAGTAAGAGAGAAATAGACAGAGAAGGAAAACAATTGCAAACATATGTTTCTGTTTCTAGGTGGAGTATTCCCAGCGTGTTACTCCTATTTGTGCCTTTTGGAATTTCAGCTTTATGTAAGTTTGAACAACAACGCAGTCACGTAAACAGTCCTGATAAATTCATGTGTTGTTGCCATATAGTTTTAAGCTGGTGGATAAGTGATGAAGAGGTGTTCTCTTATTGTGCACTTATCATTTTTAGGACATATTTCACACTTCTGATGCTGTATGAACAAAACAAAACAATCCAATCCAATATTAGTTTTTTTTTTAAATGAGATGTCCTTATACAGACAGGAAACCCTTATATGCATATTTCATTCTTCACGTTTGATACTAAATTGAGTGTGTGTTTGTGTGTGTGTGTGTCTGTGCTTGTGTACTTTGCTGTGTAGGCATAATCATACCAATAGCTGGTCCAGTGACGGTTGCAGGGTGATCTTTGCCAGCTCGGGCGTCACTTCCTGTTTATGTAACCACACTACCAACTTTGCAGTGCTGATGAATTACCTGGAGTCCACGGTAACTCAATACACAATTTAAAGTGTGCTTAAGGGTATGATTGGTGTGGTGGCATTTTAAAACTGACGCGAAAGTCGTTTTTTTCCTTCCTGTGACAGAAATGATTACGACGATTTACATCTAAATTTAAATGTTGCTGATGTGAAATTTAAATCCTTATTTAAATCATGATCTTTGATCTCTAAAATTCTGTATGTATGTTGTGTAGTACATGAGATTAACCTACAGGTGTCACTCCCAGTGTGCCTATCTTTTTGAAAAATGCATTGGTAGAGCTGTTTTGTTCTGTCTAGTGAAATGTTGACAACATTCTCCTCTCCCTCTCTTTTCCTCTGTCTCTCCCTCACACAACTACTTTTCCCCTCGGTCCCAGTGGACTCCTGAGGAAGAGCTTATTTTGACCAAGCTGACGTTCATCGGCTCTGGAGCGTCTCTGTGTGCGCTCGTGGTGACCTTGATGCTGTTCACTGTGCTGGAGTGAGTAGCTGATTTTCCTGTCCTGCTTACGTGCGATGTCAACACAGCTGCCTGGTTTCTGTTTGAGCCGATCCACACAACTCAGCCTCAGCCCATGTATTATACTATGCATGTATAATAGTGTTTTTGAAGATACTAACAAAAATGGGTCAGTAAGTTTTCAAATAATGATATTCTCATCAGGGAAGAGAAGCTCTAAAAATCAATTAAACTGATTTCAGTAATAATAACAATGTGATACTAATAACAACATTTAGGCACACATCAACTGTTAAGAGTCAGTTCAAGTTAAGGGCTTGTCATTGGCCAATGTAGGACTTTCCAAGTAGTTTATTCACTTGGGAAATCTGGCTCTCGGTTAATCCGCCAATCTAATTGCATCAATATAATTTAATATCATGGAAATTAGTTCTTGCTGGCACCCATGATGTGAATACATTACATTTTGTTTGAATGTGTAAACCACTTGTGAAATTCATAGTGTTTTTTAAACACAGGTACTGAATCTTGATATTAACCATACACCCTTCCAATTTGGATGATGTCTAAAGTCATGTTTTAGAAGGTGACATTCTCTCCCATACACTAAAAAGAGAGGGATAACTTATTGGCACAGTATTGCTCGTGCTCTGTTCCTAAGGCTGCTATGAGTATTGACTAGTGCTAATCCAGTAATTACTGAGGTCCACGTGCGAGTCCACTCTGAAGGTTTATGGCAGCATCCCGCAGCCGTTAATTAACATTAGGGTCACTGAGGGATCACAATGAGCTGGAGAGGACCTGCCCTGACGATTTATGACTGTCCTGAAATCAAAGAGTGCAGGCATGCAGTTAACACACATACTGGTGTATGATGATGTACATGCATTTGTGTACCACACACACACATCCCACACACACAAAGCAAAGGTACACATGTCCATAGATGCACACATAATCACACCATGAAATTATGGTGGTCGCAAGCAGTGATGCAGATATGAATTGAGTCTAAATAGACTGAACGCATCAGGAGGTAATGAGAGGCTCTTCAGTTAATTTACCTCTCTAAACCAGATTCAGCTGTCTGTTTCATTTATGTAACACCCTGAAATGGAAATATTGAACCTATTGATGCCATCTAAAGACAGCGCTTGTTTCCAGAGAAAGTGTAATGTACGACTATCTGTGTATATATGAGCTGTATGTACACTGTCTTCCAGCATAATATTGATCAGATATCCGCAAATTGCAAGTTTAAGCGTGACATGTTAAAACCTCTTGGACACATCTCACCTTCAAGCCAAAAATAAAAAGGAAGGAACAAATTAAAAACCTTGATCTGGAACGATGGAGCAACACAATCGAGAGGGTGGAAAGTTTAGAACAAGTAGAATCCATAATCTGATTCAAAGCACTCAAAGCTTATCAGAGTCAGGTCATTTTATAGCCTTGGATATTACAGATTTTCAGTCACTCTACGGAAATATTGAGCGATCAACAGGTCCATTAGTCTGACACTGTGGTACAGAATCAAATATCTTGACAACTATTGTATGGATTTCTGTGAAGTTTGGTACAGATAGTCATGGTCGCCAGAGGATGAATCCGATGTTGTTATCCCCTCACTTTTGTAGGGCTCGCAGCCACCGGTACTACGAAATGAACACCTGTCTATTAATTCAGGTTATGACGTGATACTTCTGAAACCTGAAAACTGAATCATTTTGAAAGTAATGTTTGCAAACATGCTAATACCATGTCAATGTCACATGCAAAATGTCTACATGTTTGTTAACATGCTAATAACACTCAGCCTCAGTTGGCCGCTTGCATGGACTTGTTATGTTAAGTTACCAACATTTTTTACTATACTTTAAAATTTAAAATTTTTTGCTAACATTTGTTGTTATCACTGTGCTGTAATACTGCCACTTCTGGCATATTTCATTTTAAGACAAGATCTGACAAAACATTTGTCATATTCGTCTCTGTCCATAGTATCCCCAAATCCGACAGGACGTCCATCCATAAGAACCTGTTCATCGCTCTGATCTGCGCCCAGGTGATTCTGCTGTGCAGCGGCTCAGCCATTCACAACAAGGTACAGGCAGACAACTGAAACATCTGATTTTATTCACCAGTACATGGGATTTCATTTTATTACACCAAGGGGCAGACAGGGGACAAATGAAGGTGAATGACAGAACAGTAATTGTTGATGAATACAGAATGTTGGATTCTGTCAGTCTATGCATAAAAAGTTGATTCTGCATTCGAAGTTGAAAATGGGAGCAGCTTAACAAAAGATATCTATTTTGTTTAGATACAAGGAAGCATGTTTTTTTTATATGGCAAAAGTTAAATTATTTTTGTACAGGACTTGTATGTTCAACAATGACAATTGTTATTAGAACGATTTTCACAATATAATAAACTAAAGTAATATATATCAAGATTTCAAAGATATTTTAATATTACAATCATCTCAATACCTATTAAGTCCACTATCCACGGCATGTACATCACACACTTTCTTTGACTGAATAATGATAATAACTTAAAATGTCTGTTAAGCAATTTCTACCTTCTTATACATTTAAATGTTAACCCACAGCAGTGTGTTTTATGTGTGTTAAGCTCCCTGAATAAGACTTAAAGTCCAGATCCATACTGGGGTTTCTAGTAAAACAAATGCTTTGGCATTGGATGTTACTTAAGTGCCCACTAATGGCATATCCATCAGCCTAAAACACATGGTTCAGTCTCTCAGTAGTCACCCAGTGGCCTGTAGTTGGTTTGACCCCTGGTTCTTTAACCCCAGGTCATGTCAGGGTGGGCTTTACCCCTTGGGGCAGGTGGCCGCTTGTTAGAAATTCATCAAATGGTTTCACATGTGTATATATAGGCTGACTGACTGCCAGGAAGCAATTTTTTCAGATTTGAACAAGGTTTGTAACACATGGTTTGGCCCATCCAGAGCTATTTACAATGAATTAATCTGGATGGCTTCAGCATTTTACTACAAACACAAACAAGCTTCAATGGCATATATTATTGTTGCATATAATTGTTGCACATATTTGGTAGTTGCTGGAATTTAATCTGCAATATAATAGGTACTAATAGTAATAATAGGCTGCATTGCCTTTTTCACCATTAGACCAATGCTATTTGTTCTATTTGATTATGAATACAATTTGGAAATGGAAATGTCCTTAACATAGAGTAAATTTCCTAAAAGCATGTATCAACAAACAATAATTTATGCATTTGGGATGGTAAGTGATGTATATGGGATATAAGTGACCAGCGCTGCCACCTCATTCATCACCCACAATCATGAGCTGACCTTAAACAATCCATCAACAACATATAGTTATTTAACCTCTGACATTTTGTGTTTGTGTGCGTGTTTCAGGACAGAAGCCACTATCATAAAACTATCGTTTGTAGTCAACTGAAAAGTGAAATGCTTCACATCCACTCTGCTATAAATTCTTCTTGTTGTTTCTTCTTCTAATTTGTGACCTCTGTGTAGTTGATTCCTGCTTGTTTGTGGAGCATGTACTTGTATTTCTTTAAAACTAATTGTAAAGAGACAATTTCCCACACAAAATTGACCAAAATCTAGAGCAATGTGCAAAAAAACAACCCTCCCTCATATGCAGCACCAAACAGGAGACTATTTATTTGGTATGTTTGTGACATGGGAATTTAAGTTAATTCTCCTTTTTATTGTTAAGGTGTGTCAAGGAGCCTAACACGAATGTTTGAAATGTGAAATGTAACGTGTATCTGTCTGCATGGTGTGTGTGTGTGTGTGTGTAGGTGGCGTGTACGCTTGTGGCGGCACTGCTCCATCTCTTCTTCATGGCAGCATTTAGCTGGATGCTGGTGGAGGGTCTGCTGCTCTGGAGCAAGGTGGTCGCAGTCAACATAAGCGAGGAACGACACATGAAGTATTACTATCTCATCGGCTGGGGTACAGCGGCTTAACAACAGCCAAATCACTCTCTTCACACGTGCAGTGAATGTACAGGATTTTCTTGTGAAGGCTATTCTAATCTGATGATTAGGCATGATTATTTTTTATAAATTGCATAAATTTATAATTTTCTCAAACTAAAACAGATTTTTGTATGAAGTATGTAAACATTTTCATTACTCGCAATGTAGCTTAATTTTTCTCCTCCCTTCTGCATTTTGCTCCTATTACTTCCTCTTCCTGATAATATCTTGCTTCTTTTATTCATCTTTTTTTTCTCCTCCTCCCCTGTTTTTCTTTTTTTTCCCCTCCCTCCCTCCAGGTCTGCCAGTGCTGATAGTTACCATCACGCTGGCATCAGCCTCAGGCAAATACTCGGCCGACGGCTACTGTTGGCTCAGTGTCCAGAATGGCATTATCTGGGGCTTCGCTGGGCCCGTCATCTTCATCATCATGGTCAGGAAATTTTATCAGAATCATATCATATAGTCTATTCAGGCTGAAATGATTAAAATACAAAATACCAGGTGCATTCAGTCATTGTGTACTTGTAACTCTGTCCTGTAGTGCTCCACATTTGGTTAGCAAATATCAATTAAACAGGAAACAGTATGTTTTCCATTGATTTAGCAAATGGGTCTCTATTTCTTTACTCTTTATTTTCCTAACCCACAGTCTCCAACCCAACATGTATTTATTCCCCCCTTAGCTTCTTTTTCTCTCTGTTGTGAAATGTACGTTCTTTACTCTCTCATCTCAGCGCACCTCTTATCTGCCAATCTCTCCATCACTTTTCCTTTGCCTCCTCTCATATCTGTATTGTTTCTCTTCTTTTTTTCCCCTTCCAGGTGAATATCATGGTACTGAGCAGGGTGGTGGTCATCACCATCTCCACAGCCAAGAGAAGGTCCATCATGTTGGCCATGGGTACCAGTCCGGCGGAACAAACCTATGAGCAAATCAGGTGCAAACCACAAGGAGGCGCCATTTGTCCTCTTTGTTGATAGTACTCACCCAGGCCACAGGCCTTGAAACAGACAAGCTGTAGTCATTGGGCATCAAATAAAAAGCAGCTGGAAGATTTTATATTGGATTTGTCATTTTAAAACCGTAAGCCTCATTTATCAAACAGGATAGGAATACAATTTGAATGGATTGTATTAGTACTTTTCATATAAAAGGCTTCAGGCTTTTACATTTAAAAGGTCTTATTGACCTGACGTTTCATTTAGTTCGGTCTCTCTGTTTTGGAACAGAATTGTTTTTGAAACATTAAGTAAGTTTATTTATCGGAGGGTCTTATCCTTGTACCGAATTTCTTGCAGTAGCAGGAATGTTTGATTTGAAGTATATTATTGCTGTCAGTAATAGAAGCAGGGGCAGTGGCAGTTGTAGTGGTGTTACTAATATTATTGTTTTTAATAAAGATTATTAATATATTTTAGATGGAACGTCTGGGTTTTATATAAATGTAAAATATCTCTGCAGCTGCAGTCTTGAATTAGCAGCACGTTTATTGTACTTCAAGATAACCATATTGATCAAACCCAAATTCAAACATTGATATTCCAAAATGATCTCTAAAAAAATTTGGAGGGAAGAATTTATTTCCCCTTGCTGTAGTGGAATGCAAGAATATATACATTTTTATTTTAAATGTCATATATATTATTGAATCGTCTATTACTTGTGGCTGCCTAGGGCTGAATGAAAAATAATTTCACAATATAAAACTGCAATATTTTGTGTTTTTGCAATATACAATGAAATTAAATAATAAAAAATAAAAAATAAAATATATATATATAACTTATTTAGCTCTGTATGCTCCATATGAACTCACATATACTCACTTGTTTGCCTGCTTTATGTTTTTAGAAGGATTGAGAAGGATTGTGATGAGCCATTTGAAGTGCAGGCAGAGTTTGCATGCAATATCAGTAATTAAAATGTAGTTCAATCAACATCATCAAATAACTGCATGTTATTTATCAGATAGACTAGACCTTCGCCGTGGTTACATTGCGGTCTTTGCAACTATTGCACTGCAATGTCCATGCAGAAACAATATTGTATCAAGCACTGTCACTGCTCTCTTTGCCGTGTCTTTCGCTACCTTTTTTTTGGCACTGGTTTTTGCTCATCAGAGTGAAACTCTGCTGTGTGTAAACCAGTAGATTTCCCCCCAGCAGGTTTGTATATGATCCTATCAGTGAAAATCATGTTAAAGTGTATATATTTCTTCACTACCTCAGCCCACCGGGGCTCACAGTAGGTGCTTTATGAAGGTTTTCAAAGCAGGCCTTGAACCATTTGGCACCCCTGGGTGGCAGCCATCGCGGAAACTCAAACACATTCCGCCGCTGAATAGACTAGGGATCGCCGCCCGCCATGTCACACACACACGAACACACACGCACACACAGCTGGTGCGGTTTGGCGGTCACCTGAGCGGGAAGTTAATTCCACTCTAAACAGAATTAAGGCGGATTTAAGGTGGGAAGTTGTCACCCCATGAGCGTTCCCAGCCACACAGTGTTGTATATGGAACAAGCAGGCTGCCAAAGCCGCTCAGTTTTGTCCAGAAAGAACTGAAAAAATGGAGAAACCCAGAATTAAGCTCAGGAAGGAGAATGTTTAAGGAATACTTCAATTAATTTTATCTGGTGTTGTGTAAGTTCAGCTCAGTCAGCCAGTCAACGCATTCAGAGTTTTTAAGGTGTGTGTGTAATTATTATAGTATGTGAGTGTTTGAAAGTTATGTGTATATGCTTACATCTTTGTGCTCACAGGGCTGCAGTGAAAGCAGTGTTGGTGTTGCTGCCCATCCTAGGACTGACATGGCTGTGTGGCGTCTTGGTGCCTTTCTCCATTGTCATGGCCTACATCTTCATCCTCCTCAACTCCCTGCAGGTAAACACACACACACACACACACACACACACACACACACACAGATGGTAGCATCATTGAGTGTAAGTTTTGAAACTTATCAATATCCACATTTAACAATAACATTGAGGGAGTTCTGTGACCTTTACGAAAACGTTTTAAAACCTTTTCAAAGACAAAAAATAAGCACAACTGCCATACAGAAAAAAACATTTAAGCTTGTCATGTGAAAGATTGACTTTTTGGTCATACAAGGTCTTTACATGACCAAAGTGAAATGCAAGAATCAATAGAAGAAAAAAAAAAGTGCCTATAAAAAAGCAAATATTTAAGAATGTGATCCAAAAAACTATATTTAATCTGTGATCCAAATGTAAACATAAAGGTGGCCCCACTACTAAAATCCATATACATATATTTTGCAAATGTTAATATACTTATGATTTATATTGAAAAATGACTGACACCGCTTTTGAAAATAAATGAATCCAAGCAGGCATGTAGCACTATTGGTAACAGATATATAACTTGAATTTTTCTACGTAGATGTTCTTCAAAACAGCATCTGAAAAAATGTCCAACAAAATAATTCCACAGCCAAAACTTGTAAGCAACTAAAAAAATAAAAATAAAACTTCAACAGTTTATAGACTTTAAACTGCATTTTTGTCTTCAATGAGAAACAGAAAGGTTTTCCATTATGCATTGTAATTCTGCCCTTCCCTGGTGGTTAGGGTACACAGACTGTCAAGGTTTTTATTTGTCAGTGACAAGGCTGAGGCAGAAAGTGGAAAAAAAGAGCCTTGGTCTGGCTTGTGTTAAGCAGGTGCTTCATTTTAACAAGGAAAGTCGATTTGTATTGTTTGTTTGATTATTTCTGCTTAATGTAATCAGAGGTCAGCATTATTGTTGTTGTTTCTGGCTTATCAGGAGTGATTGTATGCTTTTAGTGCTGACATTTAACTGGTCGTCTTGTCACAAGTAGTATACCTGTGGGCATCACGGCTCCATTTAGACATGGTCACAACTTTGGGAGTACAGGTTTTCATATGGAAGAAGAGTAATACCCGTGTAGCACTCCACCGCAGTGAGGAGGGAGGAGGTGAGGGTGAAATCATGTAATTCTCTGACTGCGGCAGGAGGCCCCCACGTTACCCAGGACCCCCAGCATGTTGAGATCCGCCGCTGCAATTTGTAGTCATCTTTTAATCAGCTGTATCTTTAATTGAGCTGTATATTTAACGAGAAAATCAATAGAGGTTTTGGCTGCAGTCTGATCATTAAGCGAGGCCCCTCGGTTGCCATAAATAGTTTCTGTTTCCCTCTCATATCTAATTATATTTTTTTCCATGTCGACAGTAATTAATACAGAAGGTTTTTCTGGGCAGTTATTATACGACTTCACTGCTTCATTTTAGCACATCATATGGATTTTTCTAGTCTGTGAGCCTCTGTTCGTTCAGCTGTCCACCTGTCAGCAGTCTTTCTGTTTGTTTATCTGCCTGCCTCTCTTGGTCTGTTGTTATCTGCTCATCTGTCTTTCTGCCAATCCGTTTGACTCTCGTGGCTTAATTGTAACAGCGGGAAACAGGTGTGTTGATAATTCATTATCTTCCCATGCCCTGTTAGTCACATCACTTGTCTGGCCTTTTTTCAAATATGCTTTGCCAATCGGACAACAATACGGCGAAGTTTAGGTGAAATCTTATTTATGGAGATGTGTAAAAGCCTGGTGATTTCTACCTTTGGTATTATTTTGAAAATCAGTGATCTAATCAATAAAAATGAATTGATTGATCCATTGTTTTAGGCTATAACAATATTATCAAGATGGAAAAAACTAAAACATATGTCATTGTTTTGCTAGTGGCATGCATTTTGTTTTTCTTATGTGAAACATAAAGTGGCATTCAGCAGTGATACCACTTCTGCCAAAACCTTGACTTCAGCAACGGTTTGCAACTGATGCCTCCTTTTAAGACCTGGTCCTCAAACATCTCTTCCCAGCAACATTTCAAGTATTTTAAGAAAATAAAATTTTTGCATGCAACACTTTCGCCAATCACGTTGCACAGGGCAAGAAAATGCCGATAAATTCTTCAAATAGAAAAAATAACCCGGATTATTTAGCATGTGTTTTGTGTGTGTGTGTGTGTGTGTGTGTGTGTGTTGTCTGGGTTTCTGGGTGGCTGTAAGAGGCCCCTGGTAATAACCAGCTCCTCTGGAATAATAGAGCCACATAGTGTGTCTTTAATAAGCCCCAACAGGTCAGGACACAACAGGAACCCTACCAGGCTCCAAGCTGCTCCAATGACACACTCTGTTGACCCCACTGCTCTCTGGTCTGCATGTGGTGTAGTGACACTTCTTGTGTGTGACTGTGACGTTGTCCTTTAATTTGATGTAACTATGCCATATCTGTAGGTGGCATCCTTTTTTTTTTTTTGCTTGTTCAGACAGGAGGGCTTCTAATTACAACTGCACCAGATCGTTTGCAGCTTTTGCTGATCGTAGTGGAAGTGTAAAACACAAATTCTTTCCCATGAAAAGATCTACCAGACACAGTGTAAAATAGAAGTAAAACATATAATCTAAATGGATTAGAATGTAAACTTTTTTTGCTTTAGCAGGTGATTTTGTTTAACAGCAAGATGAAGCCTACTGATTTTGATGATCCCCTGACTTTTTTAGCACCACAATGAGGTTGCCATTTGTGGTTGAAGTATTTGTTGGGTTTGATGGATTCTCGTGAAATTTGATAGTCAAGGTCCCTAGAAGATACATTTGAATGATTTTGGTGATCCTCTAGCACCACAGGGAGGCAAAACGCTTTCATTCAGTGAAATATCTCAATATCTACTTGACGGATTAGCACCAGATTTTGGATAAATATTCATGGTCCCCAGCTTTTCAGTTCGAGTGATATGTCTCAACAACTATGGGATGGATTGCTGTGAAATTTGATAAAGAGGATCCCCCCTCAGGATCATTCTGAATTTGGTGATCCTCTGACTATTCCCGTTGCGCCACTATGAGGTTTTGTTTTTTATTAAAATATCTCTACAACTCTTGAATAAACTGATAGTGGAATTTTAATCCGCCATTCATGATCACCAGAGGAAAACGTCTGTCTCTTAACCTTACATCTAGCTGGTTTCATCCATCTCGACATGACATTCCCATCACCCTGCACTTTGTGGTTAGTGCTAATTGGCAAAAGTTAGCATGCTAACACACTACTAAGTTTGTAAGTAACTAAGCATTATTGTTGTGAGCATGTTAGCATGTTAACTACAACATCACAGGGCTGTAGACTCTTAGTCTTGTTTTAACATGGGACATTTTTTCCTTATCTTTAATGATTATACGTTAATTAGACCCTGCATTACAGTAGACCACTGTTGTCCTGTAGAGACAGTCTTGCCCTCTTCAGAGCTATTGATCCCTTTGGGAGTGTGGGAGCACAGCTGAACATTGTCCCACCATAATAGCTACTCATAAAGATGATGCAATGTGTGAAACCTTAACAATAATGCATGCAAAACCTGAGCTGGTAGGCAGGAGATAAAAATAAATAAAAACGCGCGTGTTTTTTAGGAAATCGTTTTTTATTTGCAGCTGTTGTATTTTCAATGGGGCCAGCCAAAGCAACATAAAGCTTAAGCGGCAAGCCTTTACTGTTAAATCAATAAAACAGATAATGTTGACAAGCCTTTTTCATTGCACTCCCTCATGCCCTCCCTGCTCCTCTTTCCCTCCATCCTGACAACACTGTCTAAGGTGTCGCCACTGTTGCTGTTATTTTTCTCAATAGAGACCTGAGCAGACCATTTTGAGCAATAATACTGTAGAGCTGGCATAAATGCATGTCTGCTGCACTGACCTCAGGAACCAGGGCTTTTGATTTTATACTTGTGTTTTATTAACTGATGGCAGATGATGCTCAGATTGAGGGAAAGTCGCATCCAGGACATACATGTATCTATCACACTTCATCACCACTTCATCACTGATGTGTAGAAGTTGATTAAGTTGTTTAACTAAAGAGACGTGTTGTTAGGATTTTCACCAAACTCAGTTTTGATTGAGGTAGTAACATTGAAAGGGAAAATAACACTATGTTCATAGGGAAGGGGTGAAATACAGATTTCACTCATTTTGTCAACATCCAAGCATCATTAAAATTAGTGGGTTTTTAAGATAAAATCACTTCAACATTGTCATGTCACGCTTCACTGCAACCAAGAACATAAAAAACAGAAAATTGTAATTATGTAGTTTGCACTGGATGGCATCAACAAGGTGCACACAGAGTTTTGAGTTGATATGATGTTCCCCTGAGTTGATTCTAACTTCCGACTCTGAGCCAGTAGTTTTTATGAACATCTTCACCATAAATACAGGCATGCATCATCTGCTTCCTTATCAAGCTGGAGATAAATAGCATGAAGTGGCGTGTATATGTGTGTGTGTGTGTGTGTGTGTGTGTGTGTGTGTATCTGCGTGCACGGGCGGAGCGAGCGAGTCTAAGAGAGAGAAGGGAGACGGGGCTCTTTGGGTAGCCCATAAATCGCTCCACCCTTCGTCATCCAATCTCTGGGCAATGTCATTCAACCCCCCCGCACTATCCATTACCTGCGTATAATAGGCTCCTGGCCATGCAGTGTCCATCTTATTATTAGCCCATAACTTTAAACTATCAATAACTTTGAGCTGCAGAGGGAGACTGTGGGGGCAAGAGAAAGGAGGAGAGGGAGAAAACAAAGTAGAGAGGGGAAGGAAGTTATGGAGTTGGAAAGAAAATGTTAGGGTAACGAGTACAAGTGAGTTCTTGTGGTTTTGTTTTGGTAACTTTGCAGGCACGTTTCCTGTCAAGAATGTATCCTTTTATTTCTGTTATGTCGTTTGCTGCCTGTGGAGGGCAACCCTGTGCCTTGTCATTACAATGTGGAAATAGAGAGAAATCAATGAGTGAATTTATCTGAGCCGTTTCATTCATATCGCATTATGGTCTTTTATATCACAGGAAATTATGACAACAATGTTTTTGCTTTTCTTATGAAATGAACAGACTGGGGAGTGGTAATGAGATTTTACAGGCATTCAGTAAAGCTTTAGAGGGATAATTTATAATTTTACTCAGGGTTAAGTTTGACTTTAAAAAAGACATACTGTATATGTCGAGGAATAATGCAGTAATTGTATATTAGTTTAGTAGTTTATAATTTCAAAAGAAAATGGTACACAGTGTTGACCTCACTTTCTAATGTCACCAGCTTGAAGTGGGAACATTGTGAAAGAACAGCTCTCTTTCAGGTTTATATAGGACCTTTTCAGATAAACAAGCAGATTTTTGTCTATCGAAGTAATTCTTTTACACTTCATCTGAAAGTCCCATCTCTTCAAATATACAAACTGCCTTTCATTTGTTAAAAATAAACAAAAAAACATTGCGTTACAGTTTGTTGCATATTGCATCTGTGCATTATTTTAATTTCCATGAGGTATTCTGTAGTAAAAAGTCAATTGTTGGGATTGAAATTACGCACCAATTCACATCAGAACATCCAAAGCTGTATTAGACACTAAATAATGCAAAGAAAAATTGACTGGAAACATAATCTTTTATCTGTATCCTTTAAATACAGATTAAGGCATCAAAATGAATACTGTTTCCATTGAAACAACTGCAGCACCCCCTTACTTCCATAAACACACTCACACACTTGGCTAGTGGAGCATGACATCAGAGTGTATCCAAGATATAGATATGATCAATAGAGTGTTGCTCTGCTTATTGATTTTTGCCATATGGGAGATTTGTTGTGTGGGTAAGCAATGCTTTCACAGCATCTGAAGTGATTGTTTCAGAAGGCGTGCGTTTTCTTTTTTTTGTCGGTTCTGCTCAATTACTACAAAATTGTATTTGTACTACTGGACTCAGTGGTTGTATTCCCAGTTTAGCTTAATACACAAAGCATGGCATTATCACTGCCAGACAACGGTAGGCTCAGGCTGACGTTTTATCAGCCTTTTATTGAATGTTGCATTAAAGGCAGTTATGCCAACCAACTCTGATATCACTGACCACAGCTGGACAAAAATGTAACAAAATAGATATTTACACATTTAGTTTATCATTGAATTTATTGACTGTTTATTTGATTTGCGTTATGTGATCATTTAAAATGATTGCTAACTGATTTATAGTGGACTTAAATATAATAAGTATTAGCGTGATCATATCGTGACATCGTTTGACTTCTGCTCAAAGTCATACACATAGTTAAAACAACGGTGTGCCGTTGTGATGCGGTGGGTCACCCCGCTTTAAAGACCTCCTGCTCGTCTAAAACTCACAGTCAGGTCTTCAGTAACTCTGAACTGAATTGTTGGTCCACTTGCTCTTTCAGAGGCTTTTCTACTAAATAGAAATTGGAGAAACATCTGTTAGTTTTGGCACGAAACTAGTTCAATTATCAGTATCAGCCTTCCGTAACTCATAACCATTCCCATTTCAAAAATGTGCCTCCTCAAGGTGAAAAAGTCTCCACCCAATGGCATGTGTGCATTCCAAACCTCACAGCGGGCCTCGTTCATAAGACGTTGCTATGCGCCGATATAATTCTAATTCTGCACTTTTTCTAGTTATAGGATTTCTTTTTTATTTAAAAAATTTTAATATTGTTAGAGCACATTTAACAAGTGGCCAGGACCAAACACACATCCTTGTTATGGTTAGCAGTGATTTGTAGGCCGTGAAATAGCAAACGAAGCATCGGAAAAATACTAACTGTAACAAATTCCAATAGAACTAGGTTTTCAACACACGCTCTGTGCCTTTGCTTTTCTTATGTGTTGTTGGTGTACTAGAAATTGCAGCCCAGCGATACACTTGATATTAGACTACACTCATCTTGTTAAGGAATTGTTCTGCTCTTGCAGAGGTAAAACAGAGGTAGTCTGCATAGTGAATTTTACAAATAATTCAAACTATTGCCAAACTATTAATAATCTAACTGATAGGTGAGCTGTATATTATCAATAAGAATATTATCAAGTGTATTCATAAAATCTTACAGTACTTAAAAATACCATATATAAGTATATATAGTATAAGTGAAAGGGCAAGTGTGCTCTGAGATACATTTCCTGATGTTAAGTTTTCACATAGTTTTCATACACCTCTGATTGCTGCCCTTAAATTAGATTTTTTATTTTTTTACATTTTCAAGATCAATCTTGAACAATCAATCAATCAATCAATATTTTCACACGTGTAACAAGAAAATAGTGATCTCTACTTGTTTGAAAAAAAAAAAAATCAGATGTGGGATTTGTTGTTATTCTTCTGTTACTTGGATTTGGCAAGCAGAGTAAAAATAACAAAACATCTGTGAATGAGGCCTGATGATTTTTACGGGCAGCTCCTATTTAGGTATTTAGGCTTTAACAAGTGGTAGGCAAGAGTGAAAACTTTCCTATATACTATAAGTGGGACAAAGTGTGCCCTTAATATTACCTTGAGTCAACCTGCAGTTTCAAGTCTCTTGTAAAAGCCGGAGTAAAGCCATCTCCATACTTGTTGTTGAACTACATAAATCGCATGTAAGTGGATCCATATTGGGGTCTCTGTTTTGCCTAACACTGTCACATATTAATCAGGTGTGATTTGCTGCTGCTGCTGTCTCGTAGTATGGTTCACGCGTCCCTAAAAAGCTGGTGCATCAAAAATATTTCCCTACAAATTATAATTTCAACCTTTACTTTAACTCTAACCCCGTGCTGTCCGCTATATAGAATTAGAGAGCATTCACTGTTAAATTGGCCAGGTAAGAATAAACTGCAAAACATTCAGAGAGAAAAAACAGAGAACAAGCCAGTGGATGAAAAGCAATTTTGGCTGACTTGTTCTTAGCATAAGCCAAGAGGTGACGCTGGGGTTTGTGTGCCTGTGTCCATGTGTGTACTTCCAATCTTGTGAATACCAACTGGATTTTGTTAATGTAGTGCCCTCATAAGTATTGTAAATTTGCGTGTGTGTGTGTGCGTGTATGTGCATAGTGTGTGTAACCACTTTTCACCATTGCCCACAACCCCCTACAGACCAAGGAGTTAGAAGTTATTTTAATTTGGCAGAGGAAATAAAAATAGCAGAACTTGGATCCAGTTTCCCAGTCAGTCATCTCCAGTCCACTCCTCTGGACCTGCACAACCGGCTCTTTCAAAGCCAAATTTTTCCTTTCCCGCACCCCCTCCCTATTTCTTTTTTCCTGCTGTACCATGTTGTAACTGAGGCTCACCCGATTTTCGAGGATTGATAATAATACTTAATACTGCAGTAGCTGATATTTTGCCATTATTTAGTATTTTTTAATGTGATTTATTTAATGCTAAGAAATTAAAAGGGTTCCCCCACAATGCCTTAGCTGACACGGTGGAAAAGCCAATGAAGCAGCATTTAGACCATCACGGACATGAAAACTCAACTGAGACAGCAGTTTTGTTTTCCTACAAACAAGGCGACCCAACATAAAATGAAAGAAAGACATATGCAAAGCAAAATCACATTATTTCCAGGTTTTAATGTTGACTTGTTAATACCTTATGTTCAAATCATAGGCAAATTAGATTTGTAAATTTGGACTAGATGAACTGGATGAATTTTGGATTTAAGATTCCCAAAATATTTAGACGTATAAGGAACAGAATTCCAACAACCTCGGTTGTAACCCAGTCCTTGCTGCCTACTCACACGCTGTACAGGCATACATACACTTACAAGAACTCGTGCAGGAGCATACACACGCACACATGGCAAACCTCTCACCGGTCAGATTAAGGAGGGAAATGTTTTTCATTTTGGATTGTTTGAGAAAGCAGGAACTATATTCCCTTGACGTCCTTATTCTGAGTCGGCTGTATCTCACATCACACGCAATTTAAGACAACGGCCATCTTTCCCAGTGGAGTGGAGTTTACAGGATGTGCTGGAACAGTAAGCGTTTTTGGATAATATGCTCTTGTTTGAGGGATATATTTGTCAAAAGCAAAGACACATTTCAGCTGTTCTCTCTTGACATACTTTGTGTTGTCAAAGGTGGTATCTATGACAAACTTAAAGTTCTTACTATGTCCTATTAATCAAACACTGGCTGACATAATTACACTTAATGGAATGAAATACTATGTTTATATTCTACATAAATACTTTATATACTCATACACACAGTATATACACTTCATTCACCGGTAGTTACTTTTGAATAGTTTTATGTTTTTACAAAATTGAAAAATACAGCACTTGAACTACGTTGGCTTATTGATCTTTCTTATACTACACACATATTATTTCACATTAATAGTAGCCCATAGTTACACACCAAACAATGTTCAAGTGTTTGCATACGGGATTAAAACTGTGCAAGGGTGATGAAAACTTTTAAGTTAATGTAGTCATAGGTAAAATCATGGAGATTTATTTATAAATCCATATTTTAATTAGTGTCTTGGATAATTATGAGGTGGGGTTGAAAAACAAACAAATAAATGCACAACACGATTGTTTGCATTCCCATTGCCTGGGAAAATAACTTTCCCTTTGAAAAAGAGTCCACTGTTTGCGTTGCATCCTCAATTACCAACCGCTCCAATATTCAAACAGGATACCAAGGTCAGCACTGACTCCCACCACGCTTCTCTGAGATGGCACTTATAATGAGGATGTAGCACAGCTTTTTTAAGTAGTGTATTTATAGTGTGTTTTGTCTCAACTTGTACTTATTTTTTCCCTCTTGTCTCTTTTCATCTTTTGCTGTATTTTAATGTTTTTTTTAAAGTTTGAACAGCATTAACACTGGGATTCTGTTGTACATTTCAAAATGCTGTGTGTTCACCTACTTGAAGGGAGGACGTCTTACAAACCGAGGCTGAATTCAAGATATTAGCATGCGTTTTTTTGTATGGAAAAGCCCTCGTAAAATATACCAAAGTATTATTGAAATGAACTGAAAGGGAGTCAGTGGAAGAAGCTGTTAAGAAAAAACAACCTATATATGCTCTTCTACTGTAAATATTAAGTCTGGGAGTAAAGAGCCGGACAAGCAAAGTGTGCAAAGAGCGTTGGTAATTCAGATTAGGAAGGGCTGATTTTTTGAGGGGGTGGGGGGGGTGAAATCCTATCGAAGAGATCGTTTTTTATAAACTGGCCTGGGAAAATAAAGCGGTGAGAATAATAGGCTTCCTGTCAAAAGAGGCGAGAGAATTCCTGTCATTGCTCACGCCGGCACCCCTAAGACCTCTCCTTGTGTTAAACCCGCTGGCATTTATTTTCCTTTGAATTACCTGCCAGTTCAATTTAGTAATAGCCTGTGTCATAAGAAAGCAAACCATCCCCTTTGCCCCTGCCCTACCATACCTGTATGTCTGCACTTGTGTGTGTGTGTGTGTGTGTGTGTGTGAGTGAGTATGCGAGGGAGAGAGAGACAGAGAAAAAGAGAGAGTGAGAGTGTGCTCTCGTTTGTCTACTCATTGCACATTTGTGTTTGTATTTTCAGCCATGATTTGAAGCCTTTAGTGATACGTGTGTGTCTGTGGTTTTATGTTTGTGTGTATGTTTGTGCATGCCGTGTTATCCCGTCAGCTGAGTCCTAACTTCATGACCTCACTCCTCAACATCCCTTCCTCCCCCCTTATCCAACCCACAAAGCCGACAGTGTCAGGAAAAACTCACGACACCCGAAATTGCCCATGTCGAAACAATGACCGTTCTATTTATAAGTTCACCGCCTTGCCTTTTGTATTGGCTGACACCACATCACATGTACACACTCACAAACTCTCACACACTCACACACACACACATATTAGTGATGGCTAGTGGTGACTAGGTTCGGGATAGTCCTGGTTTCCCTTACCCGCCCACGTTGCGGCAGATCTGTAGATTTGCCCGGCTTTGATGTATACTTTGTGGGTAATTAGTGAGAACTGGGTCAGCACAGGGCAAGAAAGCAAAACCCTGTTGTTCTTATCGTGGGTGGGTGGCAGGGAGATGGTTGGATGGGGTGAAGCAGGGGGGTGAGGGTGTTGGGAGGTTAAATGGCTGTCAAATATCAGTTCCAGTGAGCCATTTTCTTTTTGCTGCATTAAGGTTAAAGCAAACAAATGCTCCTGTCTTTCTTCTCCGCCTAAAATTATTTAAATAGATGGAAAATGTGATTGTGATCTGCTGCTTTTATTTAATAAAGTTAGGAGATAGTTACTTGTCTTGCTAACTGGTTTATAAAATGAGAGAGGCAGTGCAGTTAGTAAAACACAACATTGCCATGAGCCAACCTCAGACACATAAAAGTAGCTGAATTGATTCACATTAGGTAAAGGTCTACTGTTCTTAAATCCCATAGGACTCAGTTTTTATGATTTGAATCGTCAAATCTGCTATTGTTCAAGGTTAAATTAATATTAGATGGTTTATAAAAAGTATACTTGAGACAAATTTCTATTTATTCAATTCATTGGAAAACTTTCTTCAGACTGTTAACTTTATTTAAGCTTGGTCAGCTGACCACTTGGATCAGTTGTCTCTACAATACTCATTTTGACTGAAAGAGAAGTGGGGTGAGCGTTTCTAATGTTGCACAATTTGATTGGGTATTTTGATTTGGAGCTGCTTAAAACAACGCTGGCAAAACAAGTGAGATAATATTGCTGTGTACATTTGATTTCTTTTTACTTTGAGGCCTGGTTATGCATGAAAAGGTATAACATTGGAGAGGTTAAGTGGAGCAAGATGTGAAATATCCTTTGCTGAGAGGCTGCTGTCAAGAGCGTCAAGCCTAAATTAAGCTTATGTTCTCACCTACAGAATAGTGACAATCTTAAATCCTGATTGACTGATGGTTTGCCAAATGATTGACTAGTGTACAGTATATTATGACCAAACCCAATCATGGGTAAGTAACACCATTCAAACATGACAAGGGGCCCTTTAAAACTTTGATTTACGGTTCCAGTGTTAGACTATAATCAAGACAACTACCTGTAAACATGGGCAGGCCATTAAGAGACCATTTAGCAGAATGTAAATCTCATGCAGTAATGATTTATGGGCAGTATGTGGAGGTGTCTGGGGAGCAGGGCGTCTACCTGTGTGTTTTACTACCATTACAGCATTGTGTGAAAGTAAACATAACAGTGGCGATGGGAGCCAGGGAACAACAGCTCTGGCAGCAGGACACTGATTGGGATGTTGATGTTGATCGTCCCCACTGGCCTCTTGCCCTTCCTGCTGTGGCCCCTGGCTTGTCCCCGACAGATACCCTAGGTCATTTCCTATGCGCGTCAGCGCACAGATATACACTCTTCCCGGTGAGTGTTTACAGCCACATGCTGATTCATATTAATCTGCTTCTTGTCGGGACGGGGTGGAAGGAGGATCCTGGTGGGTTTGTGTTGGACTGGGAGGCCGCTGATGGTGGGTAAACCATTCACACACACAACCTGAAAGCCCTGTCTGACAGATTGCACCAGGCCTGGACTTCTTTTTACACTGAGCAGATGTGGTCTCCCACTTGTTTTCCTTTGTAATTATCCCTCATTAAGTGAAAGCATGTGCCAATCAAACAGCTTGAGAGCAAGAGCAGAGCCTGAGCCAGGGCAGAGAGAGAGGGAGGGAGGCAGAGAGACCTATAGCCCCATCTCTACAGTTTTAAAAGCACAGTGTCATTTCAGAGTCATTACTAGATTAAAGGCAAGCCTTGCTGTGGTGCGAGAGAGCTGCAGCAGCTGCAGCACTGGCATTATTATGGCTCATTTGACTTTCTAGTGGTTACAAATTTGATGATTATCACATTTAACACTTGCCATGTTCAATTATAGCTTAATGCCATGTAGACTTTTCAATCTTGAAAGGGGTTTTTCTGTCATTTTCTGCATTACCCTCAAGGCATTTCTTCTTTGTGGAGATTGTGAGGTGTTACTTCATAGTGAATGATATGTTCAGATAAAATTCAATAATCAACAGTTATTAAACTAAATTGTCATTAAGAGTTTTTTTTTGTTCATGTGAAGGTGTTGCTATTTCGGCGGTTGTCTTGGTGAAAAACAGCATTCAAGTCTTCAACTCTACACAGTCTTCAGCCACTTTGGGTTTACTGTTAAACTAAAACACAGGTTTTGGTTAATCGGTCCGTCTATCTGTCCTTTTTATTAGTTTGAGTTTGCTGGGTTTTACACCTGGTTCAAATAAAACGGGGTTAAACGCGAGTGAATTAAAAAAAAAAACTAACAAACACTGGTCTTAAATTCGATAAGTGGTAATGCATAGCATTGCATTGGGTTGTAGGTACGAGCTTTTTTGCCAAAACACAGTCAAAATAACTTCATAGGGTGATATAGTATCATGAACCATTGCTGAGCTTGTTTTGGAGTCTTTGTGCCCTCTAGTGGTCTCACAAAGCCTAATGCAGCTTTAAGCCACACAGCTTCCCTCATATATTCATTATTCCATATGTAAATTGCATCTTAATTGTAAACTGTGCCTGGATATATGGGGAAAGCAAATCCTGACAACCTTTAAAAATACTAATAAATAAAAATGCTAGATAATTTTTTTTAAATCCATGTGTCTCACCATGCATTTCAGACAGTGACAAAAACACAAGTGATTCTCTCAACAAAAGGGGGAGGAAAGAGACAAGTCTCCTCCAAAAAATAAAAGAGAGAGAAAAAGCAAAAAAACGAAGATATATGAAGTCTTCATGTCGATGAACTACCATTCATTTTCACTTTGAAGTCCTGCGGACCGTAGTGAAGTGTGATTGCATGTGACAGTTGCCGAGTCTGCCGGTTTATCATGATGGATACACCCTGCCACCATGGTGGTGCTGTAGCACACATGTACGCACATGCGCACACTCATGTATGCACACACACATGAACGTGTACACGGAACGCAGACACAGAACCACACATACGACCCAAATATTACACTCACACAGAGAAAAGGTTATTTTTTAGATCCTCTTTAAAATTCTACATTGTACATATAAATATCAGTGTGGTTTCCTCAGCTGCAGACCATTAAACGTTTTAGTTTAAATGTTTTCTCAATCATTTAAATTAAGTTTGATTCAAGGCACCTTTTTGTTACTTGAAGCTCATTTTGGGGGAAATGAAAACCAAAAAATTATAGCACTGAACATTTTAAATTTTACCTGAAAAAGTTTTTGAAGATAAAACGTGGTTGGGGAATTATTTCGACTTTATGAAGCTAAAAGACAGAAGCAGACAGACACTGACACTAGAGGTGTGTGGAGCTGCTGCGGCATTGTGAGGATACTAAGCAATCAAAAAGGTTGTTTCTCAGCTTCCAATTATCTAGTGTGTAATATATATGTATATATATTTCCTTTTTTTTTTTTTTTTACTTTGTGACAGGTATGCACTCTGAATTAAACAAATGTAATTACACTCACATTTAAAAATAATTTGTATATGTTAAAAGTGCACCTTTTCTCCAAATAATGTATCTCTAATCATTTACATTCCTAACAAATACAAGGTAATAGAGTACAATAATGTATCTCTCGCCCATTGACAATTCACACCACAAAATAAGTGTGTCTCTCACACACGCACACACACACACACACTTCTTGATCTTGACACATGTCATTAACCTCAGCTCGGCTCGCCTTAGCTCAGCTGGGAAACAGGAGAAGAAACGCATCCCATAATGGTACCTGGAGCAATCTTTTTTTTCTCTCTCTGTTTTGTACCCAAAAGCAACTTGTTCAGTCTTTGCATATTGCATCCATTTGTCATTGTTAGTCAAGGGCACTGCAACACAGTCTTGTCAGCGGTGCAATTTTAGGCATTCTCTTCAAACGTTACTGTGTATGTGTAAGATGTGTAAGGTGTATCTGTCATCTGATTTTAAATTTGTTTTCATGACTATGAATGTATGCATATGAATAACTGGACACATTACACTCCAGCTCAAAAAGAGTAAACCAAGGGTAAAGGTTCTATTGTTCCCTGAGCAAAGCCTACACTCTATGCAAAAACCATCATTCTAAATATTTGTTTCCACAAGTTAGGATAACTTGCATAGAAAAATGGTAAGCTGACGCTCTGTTGGCATACAGGCAGTTCAGGGTCCAATGTCTTACCCATCACCACAGAAACCTAAGTTTGATTCCTGGAAACTGGGTTCCTAATAATGCAATTAGTGTTTGCAGGTGGGAAGCCAGTGACGGAATCTTCATTAGGTGCTTAGGAGGATAGTGTGCCTTACCAGTGAATCTCCTCACTGCCTGGTGAAAAAACATGGCTGGCATTACCATATGGCACAAAGGTAGCACATGTCTACAGCCTCCCACCAGAGTGTTAGCGACAGGCAAGCAGCTGTCTGTTAATGTAGAAATCTCCTTAGATTCCCAAATTAATAACCTCACATCAAAAACATTATGACATGAATTTGTCCTCGACCCTCTCTTGCTCATACACTTTTGATTCTGCCTTGGATGTTGCTTCAGCACAGCTTACTCACCCTTTGCTGGCCACCTGCAGTGCGCCTGCCACTGTACTGCAGTGCACAATAAATTATGAAAGTTGTCATAAATTATGTCATTTGTGCATACCGATTATTAATTGAGAGTGCAAATTGATAATTGCATAGTGTATTTTATGAAAACATATCTGGTATCTGCTGGACTGAAACATTTTAAATTGGAAGAAGGTTTACAATTGGAAGACTTAATAGAGACAGAGAGCAGGAGCATTGAGAACAGTACATTTTTACATATAGATGTAAAGTTATAGTTTTGGAAGTGATGTTAATATTAATAAAAATAATACTAATTGCAATATAATAATAGCAATACTGATAATTAGAGTAATAAAGGAGGCAGAAATACCTGCAGAAAGCAACAGGAGAGAGAGAAAGCACACAACTGTGGGAAAAAGTTGAGTTAGTAACAAGCATTAATGAAAGGAGAGAGGAGCTCACTGCATCCTAAGAAGTCTCTCGGCAGCCTAGGCCTATAGCAGCATAACTAAGGGGTGCCTCAGGGGTCACCTGAGTCAGCCCTACTATAAGCTTTATCAAAGAGGAAAGTCTTAAGCCTGCTCTTGAATGTGAGGAGGG
>JAVQJD010006508.1:0-27451 GCA_036023655.1 Nannoperca australis
CACACACACACACACACACACACACACACACACACACACACACACACACACACACACACACACACACACACACACACACACACACACACACACACACACACACACACACGTTTTCTCAGCATGTCTCAAAACATCCAATACACCCAAGCAACACATGCTAAAATGTAGAACACGCCTTACTCTGTAATTGTCTACGTAGCGATCCTCTTTCTCTTTCGACTGGACCGCGATGGGTTTGTTTAAATTCCTGCATGACAACAAAACGTAAGCAAAGCAGTAATGAACCATGATGTTCAACAGCAACAAACTAAAACAATTCTATTGAAATGGTTCCCATGTCATGAGTCTTGAATTCAGTTTAACATAATAAGTAAATAAATAAATATCAAATTATGTCAATTAAGTGTGTCCGTCATGATTTAATAGTGTGGACGGGTCTTGCATAAACAAGAGGAGCACTTATTAAGAATATTTGGGAGCAGCAGTTGTTTTAAGACTTAGCATCTGATGCAGCAATGTAGAAATCCTCTATGCAAAAAAGACTAATCTTCATAACATTATTTGAGTCAAACTCATGTTTGAAACGTTTATTATAGCAGCAGAACACAGTTAGAGTCTAGGCTATGAGCTCATCACTCCCCGCAGATATGTTTACACAGAGATTTGGGGGTGATGAGCAAATATCTACAACCCTCTAGCCGGAGCCCGCAGGTGGATGCTGGGGTGGAGGTGGTGGGGCTAAAAGAGCAAACAGCAATACTGATGCAGGGCAGCAGTGGCATTGACACGCAGAGGGAGAGATGGGACATTTTGCAGTTTAAATAGACCGTCCAATTGGGGGGGGGGGGGTGTTTGGTAGATGCTTGTGGAGAGTGAGGTGTGTATAGCAGTGAAGCTTGAATTGACTGCCTGAACTAACTATCATGCGCCGCTCCATATAATGTCCTTTTCCCATAAAATTTCCTTTGCACATACTATGTTATAAAAACCGACCTCAAATATCTCCTAACATATTAACAGAGCTGCCACCCAGCACTGACCTGTAGATGCTGGGTTCCTGCAGGTCGATTGTCTCACTGGTGTAATCTCGCAGGATGAACGGGAACACTGGGTACTGCATGAGGTCGTTGAAGGAGCGGCCTGCGTGCTTGTTGAGATGTGTGAGGTACTCGAAGTTAGAGATCTGACCTGAGCCCCACAGCTGAGTGAGCGCGGTGATGTTTCCGTGCTCCAGCAGATTGGGCAGATCAGAGGTCAGGATGTTGTGGTAGACGTCGTCACGGAACTGAGGCAAGAACACAGAGAACCATGAGATGTTTTCCTTCTCTGGTGTCGGGGTGCAAAGTGTAACATGGAAAAAGTACTAACTCGGAAATGTAATCTGAAGGATACAGTTTTATTAATAAAACCTGTCCCTTAGTTTCTTGAAATGCTGATAAAATTAGCCTGGTGACTTAAGAGAACTGCTAATCCACATAAAATGACTTAGTCTGGAATTAGACCAAAGACCATCAATAAGTGCATATAATTCCCCCCAAAACACAACAATCAGCCATGCTAGCAGCAGACAGTAGGGCTTGGAGTTAAATGCTAATGTTAGCACGCCAACACGCTCCTAATAAAAACGCTAACATGCTGATGTTAAAGAGGTATAATGTTTACCATGTTCACCATCTTAGTTTAGCATGTTAGCATGCCAACATTTACTACATGTAACTGGCACAGCTGAGGCCTCTGGGAGTGTTATTACTTTTGCCAGCACCAAAATACAAATTGGACAAATTAAAAAGGTTGAGCTGATGAGTCAGAGGATCACCAAAAGATTCCAAATCATCCAGAGGGGGACATGAACGTGTGCAACAAAGTTCATGACAATCCATCTGACGATTGTTGAGACATTTAACTAAAATACAATACAATCAGTCTAAACTTGGAGTACATGCACAGGGGAAAATATTTTTGCCCGTTTATCCAGGAATAGTTGTCCAACAATTTTGTCACACTCTTTCAGTATTTCAATGAAAGTAGTGTAAAATAATGATCGTACTGTATCTTATTATCATGAATGATCATCATGATTGATTCCTGGCTCAGCAGGTATCAGGGAAAGAGTACCAGTACGATAATTCAACAATTAACTCTGACTGCAAATATCTTGAGTTTTTTCAAGCTGCTTGAGTTTGCTTATTCATACATCTCTTTCTTTGAGCGTAGGATCTTTCATCTTGTCATTTTTATCACAGTCTGGCTACATGTATTCTCCTGTGATCTGCTGGGTAGTCGAGCTATGGGTGATAAAACAAACTCTCTTTGCAATAATGAAATAAGTTAAATATACAACATTAATTTCAGCATGTTTCCTCAACAGCCAACGTTTCAGTCCCAACATGATTTCCTTTGCTTTTATTCCACGTGTCTTGTGCTTTTGCATCACCTTGGTGTTGTCAAAGGCTAACAGGAGGGTCCGGCCGTTGGTGAGGAATATCTCCACAGCGTTGTCTCTTAGCTGCCACCAGCGCTTGTGTACCTCCTTGATCTCCTCGTACGTCCAGGAGAAAGAAGGGGCCTCCGTCTCCCCATGAAGGCTCTGTCCAAACACACAAACACATCGGGTGTTGAGCAGCCAGGCGGACTCGCATAACGCAGAGCCATCCCTCTAAACAGTCTTTACCTGGTTGTCGTGAGCATCAGCCGCGTTGTCCTCCACAAAGTACATCCCAGACTTTCCTGTGAGAACAGCAGAGGGTGAGAATCAGTGTATTCAGCTCCCCCCACTGAATAACTAACAAACACTTGTGTGTGAGGGGAGAGCAATATTCTCTAGTGCCTCAGAGAGAGCATATTACTCTGTGTGCCTTGTGACCGGCTGACTATATTATGCACGGAGCAGCTGTGAGAGATGGACAGTGTCTTACCCAGAAGTAGCTCTCCTGCTGTCTCTCTGGAGGGGGCGACGCTGATGCACCGTCTGGTGAACCTAAAGACAAAAAGACATTTCTCATACAAGAAATACACCACCAGAATAAAACAAAGATAGCTCTCAATGTTGCACAGGTTGACATTTAGGTGCCTTTTTCAGATCCTCCTGGCTTCCTGAGAGGGAAATTATGTTTACTAATGGCAGAGAGGTAAAGAAAATATACCTGATGGGCTCACTGGTGGCTTTGTCTTTGACAGTGGAGGAGAAGGAGGAGTGGGTCTTATCCTCAAACAGGAAGGACAATGGTGGCTTCACTGTGTCTAAACAAGACACGGAGGACAGATTAGGAACACTAAATAAGACAAAGGCTCTAATACTAGACATAAAATTGCTGTATTGGTACAAGTAAAAAATCCTCACCTTCAGGCTTTCGTCTGTCTTTCAGCAGGTATTTGTTAGGAATGGTGAGGTAGCATCTCTGCAGTCGCCGTCTCTCCCGGTTTGGCCCTTCAGTCGGGTCCAGCTGCCATGACGTTGGGTAGGACGTCTGGTCGTACCAAACCGCACTGAAACAGATCATTGGAGCCATCTCAAAACACTTTCTCTACTCCTATCAATACAGAAATACAGAGGCCATGTCCTCAATTTTGTTTTAGGAAACTGAGAGGTTTAACTTTATATACTACAATTTCACATCAAATTTTCATCAAATTTTTAAAGCCTGGTTCACATATTTTTGGATAGAGCTAAATCTTTATGTTCTAGGCCCAAAATCAGGATTTGGTATTGGTACGAAATTGTGGAAAAATTGAGGAACATTTTACAAACTATTTTTGGTGGCTAGTCAAAAATGTCTTAGTATGAATGAGGTTGAAACTTTGGAGTCTTGGCCTCAGACCTGAGATCATCTTTTATTTTTATTCTTATCTATTTATTCAAACAAACTGCATGAAACTAACTGTTTCACATTAGAAAGTCATTTTCTTAAAACATTTTCTTTTTTAAAGAAAATGATCCGAAAAACATTCACCATTAGAATAACAATCATCATTATACTAATGATTTTATTATTGTACTTTGTTCCTACATCATGTAAGCCCTTGTGATAGATACATTTCAATGCCCACCGGTCATGCGTGAGTTGCTGCACCAGCTCCTGCCAGTGGCGGCTGGCGCTCAGGTCAGTCTTGTAGAGTCCCCTGATGTGCTGGATGACTTTCTTTCTCTCCATGCCTTGCCTCAGAGACACATTCTGAGTGATATCAGCTGCAATCTTGGAAATGTCCTTGGACTTTCCATCCAGCCTCTGGATAAGACTGCAGAGAAAGAATGGAGTGAATAGAAAAGTGGAACAAAGACACGATTCTTACCGATATATTCTTGTACTGATCATCAATCTCAGGAATCATCAGGAAAAAAGCCCCTACTCACTTCCTCTGAGTGTTGGCCATTTTCTTTTCCCACGCCACTTTGCTTGTTTTCTCTTCTGCTTCATACTTGAATTTTTCCTGTATAAATGAAATTACAAGTAAACCAGTTTGTAACAGACAACAAATTCTCTAACAGACTGCATTTAGCATTTATGGACGACCAAGATATTCCACCTGCACAAAAGCAGATATTTTATTCTGTTGAACAGGCAAAATAAGTTTGACTTAGAAACAGTTATCCTTCTCTTTAACAAAGACTGCGCGTCTTTGTAGGAGTTACCTCTTTTATGGCCTTGAGCAAGTCTTGCTTGTGTGGTGCGTTGGGTGGGATGCAGCGATGGCCACAGAGTTTGAGCGAGGTCATGAATACACCCACGGCGTTCTGCTCGTCTTTGGTGAGGCTGTCCTTGTGATCGTGCAGCATCTCATACAGGTACAGTGACAACTTCGGTCCATGCTGAGCGAAAGAGAGAAAAACAAGAGCCCAGATTAAGATTTTCTGAAGCAAGTCGCATTCAATGATTGACAGGAAACACCCTAAGTAGAGCCAGAGAGGAGGACACAGAGTGAAAGAAGACTCCCATGGCAATGCAAGGGGGAAGACAAGTAAGTCCAACATTTACCAAGACCTGGAAAACCTGTCTGTAAGAATGAAAAAGACAAACAAAGCTACGATGGATGGATGGATGGATAGACTTTATTAATAATACCCAAGGGGAAATTGCAGTGCTGCAGTAGCAAAAAGGAACAATCAAAAAGAATCAGCATAACACGAAACTACCAAATAAATATAGATTTAGAAATATACACAAAAAGGTAAGAATTTCAGCATTGGATTGGTAGAAAGACCAGAAATAAATAATTTTGGCACAGAAGAGAAGCGAAGTTGGTGTCTAAGGTAGAAAAAAAAAAACTAAGGATGCATTTCCTTCACACTCACCTCTAGACCCGGGCTGAGGCTCTCCTTGAGGATATCCAAATGTCTGTGATCAAACACAAACTCCAGCGCGTCCTTCCTGTCAGACAGGGGAAGCGCAGGGCTGAGCGTGTGTACTAGCAGGCGGCCAATTTGGACCCGAAAAGTGTCACGACACGACCATAGGATCCTTCGCCACTGCTGATGTGGGGCTCCTCCTCGACCCGTGCTGCCCTGTGAGATCACAACCATCATCACAAGTTCTCACGATATAACAATTTGCCCTTTACAGCAAAAAAAAAGTCATACCAGACTTATTTTGATTCCGTCCATCATGAGTTTGAGGATGTCTTTCTGAAAGCTCTTCTTGCTGGCAGGCGGCAGCGTGAAGGGAGTAGGAGAGTGTGGGACAGAAGCAGAGCCACTCTCATCCTGTGGATGATCACCTAAGTCTGGTGTGAAAAGCTGTTGGTCTGGAGAGTCGGGAATATTCAGCAGGTCAAATAAGTCCTGACTCACTTCTGAAATGAGAGACACATTGAAACAGAACCCGGATTAGGCAGCAAGCTCGGGTTGAAAGGCAAAGGAGAAAATAGAGAAGATTAGAATAGATAAGTGGGAGAAGAACATGCTTCTTACCATGGTAAATTAGTCTGTTGACCGCAAGAACCACAAGCCTCTGCAGCCGCTGGACGAACTCAGTCTCACTGGCACGAATTGGGTTTTCCTGGCTCATCCTCCTCTGCATCATCTGGTTGAGCTCATCGCTGGCTACAGAGCGCATTCGCATCAGGAGAGAGTCACTCTGGGCCAGAGAGAACCGGCGCGGGCCTACAAGCATAATGTTGGTAAATGCTCATTTGTGAGAACACAAATTGTGCACACATGATGGTAAGCCATTTGTAAGTGTAAGCACGCTCGCTCTATGCCTTTCAAGTTCAGAGTAAGGTTATGCAAATATCTTGTAAATCATTGAAGACAGAGCAGATTATAAAGATTCACTCAACAAAGTGCCATCTGTGCTAAAATGCTTAACACTGATTTAGTTAAGCATTCAAACATGCACACACAAAGGCACCAGTAGCGCACAAGGGTACTGGGCAAATTAATCCCTGAGGTGAGTGCCGGGAAAAGGGTGAGTTCACAGCAAAAATGGGAGACATGCCCCATGACAGGGAGGATGTTCTCCGCTGTGGACCGCAGTCCGAGCTACCTGCGTCACAGTGGAGCATGTAGGATGGAGCTCCAGAGGGGTGGGGGAGGGGGGAGTCCTGGGACAGGAAGCTGAAAGGAGGGGACATGGGGATCTGACCATAGGAGCAGTAGTGCTGTCTGGGGATGCGGGGGATAATGGAGTCTTTCATGGCAATGGAACCTTCAGATCGGGATGAGGAGAGGATCAATAAACAGATAGGTGAGAGTGGAGAAGTGAAACACGTGGTGGTCAGTTCTTCCTCGACGCTCACGATCAGAAAAACTACAGACCAGCTTTCTACTGTTCATCAGTTTGAAATACTGACCTGCGATGCTCTTGCGTTTCTGATAGATGGCATGATGTGGAGAACTCGACGCATTAACAGAGCTGCTCAGCTTCTGGGGTTCCTGATTGGCTGTCGTCTTTATGAATTCAATCGCCGACTGAAGGACGCGGAACTGCAAAGCCACTGCCATCTCTGGGGAGAAAAAAAAAAGAGAAAGACCTTTGTCATATTAGAAGTTAACCTGATGCTCTTCATGTATGACAGACAATGAGCTTCATTCAAGAACCACGCGCACAAACAAAGTGATTCAAGATAACCTTTTTTTTTTTGTTACTTTGAATTTTCACTGATGTACGAAGGTAATTCACAAGGGTTGCAAGCCTACAATTAAGAGGGTTTTCTTAATTGGACTTGGATAAGATAAGAATACAAAATGTTCTTACATGAGGCCCAATGAGGGCAGTAATATAATCGATTAAAATTGCTTAAAATGACAAACAACTGGAAATAAAGGGCACCATGTACATCAATGCCTTTGTAATGTTTCTTTGATAACAAAATGATTATATCAGATCAAAAAACAGCAAAGAAATAAGTGCTAATGGGGAAGAGATGGGAAAGATATTTCAGAGAGCAAATTTGGGGGAAAATGAGAGAAAACAATTTAGTGGGAAGATGGAGATGTGAGATATTTCTCAAATGAGTTTCCACTCTGCAGTTGTAGATAATGAAGTGACAGCACAGTTTCTCTCTGCAGCAGAGCTTGACAGCTTGATATCATCCAGAACTGCAAAGATAGTTGATGACAACACCAATGTATTTTGAATGTGTATTGAATTTCAGAAACCCAATCCTCACCCTGTGTGCGACGCATCTTGCTGGTCTGCATGAAACCCAGCAAGGTAATGAGGTCTTCGATGATGCGGAAGTACTGGGACCCTGAAGAGCTGCAGGAGTGGATAGTCACAGCTACTAACAGCTGCTGGATGTCACACACCAGGAGCTTGTAGTCATTCAGGGGAATACTGCAGAGGGAGGACAAGAAAAATATGAAACACAAGAAGTGAGTCTACCACACGCATATGCTAGATCAATGAACAGTGAGAGGATTAATGACTTAATTCATGGCTCAAAAGGTTCAAGACAAAACCCATGAAACCATGGAGGTGTTTGAATGAATCATCCTCTGTTCTGGCAGCCGTACCCGTTCTCCATGCCATTGAGGGTGGAGAGGGTGTTGAAGAGCACGTAGAGCAGGCCGTGGTCTAGCAGGATGTCTGCCAGCTTGGGGCAGGCGTTGAGGAGCTGCAGCAGCATACACAGGATGTTGTGCACTAAGGAGTTCTCATACAGGGAGTTCTCAATAAGACCCAACACTGGAATGATACAGCGCCTTCTGAAAGGGGAGATATTTTCCATTTCCTCCAGGTCCAGACTGGAAAGAAAAATAGTGGTACAACGTTCATAAATGTGTGTGCATCAAACACAGTTATTCATACAGTAGACAATCCTATGCATAATATTACAAGATAAAACACTCAGCCTGTGGTGCACTACGCGTTATGGCTTAACAAGCGTATTGTCCCTGGACTCACTCTTCCTCCAGGCCCACCGGCCGTCCGAACAGCATCTCCAGGAAGCATTCGAGGAGCCCCTGGCTGCCCTGGTGGATGTATAGCTGGTTGGCCAGCAGTGAGAAGCCGTGGTTCTTCAGGAATTTCTCCTTCTGCTCCTTGACGGCTCTGCTGAAATAGGCATCCAGCAGCTAGGAGAGAGGAGCAGAATAATATGAGGTAACTTCAGAAAGACACAGTCTTAACACTGGAAATGTATTAACACAATGGCACATAGTACGACATTTCATGCCGAGAGTTAGATGAGAAGATTGATACCACTCTCATGTCTGTATGATAAATACAAAGCTACTGCCAATTAGCTTAGCTTAGCACAAAGATTGGAAACGGAGAAGCTACCAGCCCCCATAAAGCTCCTCTAAAATGCACACCAAATATAGAAATGTGATCTTTGGAATGGTAGTCAGCAAAAACGTTTGTCATTGGGAGATACGATGTTATCTACTGGCATCAGAAGTGCAGATCACCCTGCTTTACGAGACTGATCAGAGAGGATACTGAACCCACCTTCATGACTCCCTGCTGGATGAGAGGTGACGAGTGGTTGACCAGGACTATGAGGGCCTCTGGCTGGATGAGCTTGTCCATCACCTCCTCAAGCATGAGGTCAGGCAACAACAGCAAGATGCCCCTCAGAAGATCATAGAGTCCACAGCAGATTAGCACCAGGCAGTCCTCAGTGCTGGACCTGAGAGACACAGCTTAGACTTTAGTGCTGAATTACTGTGCATGAACAACGAGCCAAATCCCCTCGATCAGTGCTCTTATTACATTCGAATAGAAATTGTAGGTCATACAGAATGTACATTTTTTACAATATTTATTGAGATTAGTGTCTTGAAGTGTTGTGTATTGTGTATGCAACTATTTAAAGTGTTTTCATCAGCCCTGCTAGAATAGAGAGAGCTATTAGGTTTTCAACTTCTTGGCAGCAGATAAAGTGCTGCATTTACTAACAAAGTGCTGACCAGTAAAAACTACTGCTGCACACAGCATGTGCTATAGAACTGTGCTAAATGAGAGTGAATATTTTGCACCCTAGTGTTGAAAACTTGAAACAGCCAGACGATTAGCTATTTATCAATGAACACACAACAACCTGTTGTACCTATCAGTAAACAGACATTGTTGAATTAACACTGCCAGAGCAGTTCAAATGTAAAATCAGAATATAAAACAAACACCTGCAATGAATTTGGATTTTTTGTTAATGTTAGACAGCCACATTGTGTCCAATATAAGACAAAACAGGATTAGGGATTTAAAAAAAATATCCTATCAGCTTAAGTCAGCGGCAGGTAGAAGTAAACTGAAACTGTCACTGCAGTACAAATCATTTTCAAAGTTGGCTAAGGATTATTACCATAACCACATGCTGTATTTAGATTAGGCAAATCCCTTCACTTCTTTATCAAAGAAAACCTGTGGCTGAGGTATTCATCTTTTTTGGAGTTACATTGCAGAACAAAACCCGAAAGGAAATGCAGTTAGATAAAATGTTGAAAGAGGCTGTCAGCGCTCACTGTAAGCCATTTATAGATTGACCAAGGTTTGGCATGGGCGGACTTACTTAATATCATAATTAGTAATGATCACTGAGTATCCAGTTAGAACAGTATTTTCTTGAGACACAGTAATATTGCATGCACACGCATGCCTTCTTAAAGGGTAATATAGCAGCATACCTGTCATTGGACTCAGTCTTGCTGTGCGCCCTCTCGTAGCCAGGAGAGTAGGTGTAGCTCTCCCAGTCTTCAGGCATGGAGCCTCGATCAGCCGCACTGGGCCAGCGGCCGGCTGCTAACGAGCCGTTTGGAGCTGGGAAGGCCAGGCCCAGACTGGCCAAGTTGCTGTGGCTCCTTTGGAAGGACTGGATGCCTTTCAGGCTGTCAGGGCGGCGTGGCGCCTCATCACTGGCCCAGTCAAACCTGTCCTCAGACTCCGCCACCCCCACGCTGCCCTCTGCCAGGCTGTCCACCTCTGCCGCCTCGTCCCGCTCCTCCTCCACGCTGATGGAAGGAGTGCGCAGGGCTCCTCCCTCACCTATGTCTTTAGAGTCACAGATTGTCTTGGCCGATTCACAGCTGCTCAGGAGCTGCTCATCACCTCCGCCCTTCTTAAGTGTCTCTGTGCTGCCAAGAGCCTGCTGAGTGGCGAAGGAGAACCTGTCACCTTCACCTGCCTCATTTAAGCTACCGTGTCCGAGTCGAGGTGTCAGTAGAGGGGAGGAGTACGGAGATGGTGCCAGACTAGGTGGGCGTAACGACTGATCATCACCTCCATGTTCAGGGGATGAAGCGTGGAGATGGCCTGGAAAACAGAACAAAATCATTCAGCACTTATAAATGATTAGACTTTATAACTGAAGGCCGCAAAGGGCCTTATTTACATGCAGTCGCATTATTGAACCTTTGAAGTGCAAATAGCAAGACTGATAGACCTGTGGCTGTGATGTATAACATGATGTGGAGGTGCAGAATCATGGCTGTTCAAAATCGTGGCTGACAAAATTGTAAATTTTATTGCATTTATTGAGACAGGAGACAAATATCTTGTGTAAGCAGGGTCAGTGCAGAAATATCAGTTGTTTCTGTCCTGTTGAATTTATCACAGTGTATTGTTGCAAGTATCACATCCAAATATATTTCATTAATACAGCCTTTTCTAAAAGGTATGAAGTGCTTTACAAGAAATAAAAAGAATAAAATTCAAAAATGATGATGACAAAAGAGGCTTAAAATTGTGGAGTGGAGCAGAGCAGCTTAGATAAAACAGGTAAAATGACATAGAAAGATATTTAAGATGTGTAATAAAACAGGGCAGCAGTTAGATTCACTCTTTTTTAAACAGCTGTACCTTCATGGGGAGCATCAGTGAAGACAGTCGGGGAGAGTGACACCACAGAGCTACTGGTGGACTTTCCCCCACTGTTGGAGTGTCTCAGGTACATAATGGACTGCACCTTCTCCTGGTACAGCTTCCCGTCTGATAAAAAAGAGACATCAAAAGAACTCGGTGCATTAAATGAATGGCACTTTGATACACAGATGCTGCTTTCAACTGCACTGCTCCCTCACCTATGTGCAGTGAGAAGTAGAAGCTGGATGGAGTGTGGCAGACGTAGGTGTTGGTAGGTGGGTGAACAGCCAGCAGGAAGTTGTAGATCAGCTTTAGCAGGTCCATGTCCGGAGGAGACCCGAGTACCTCCTGGATGATTTTGACGAATGACATACAGACTTCCTGCGGGATGGCAGTCAGATGCTCGTCCCGATGCTCCTTAAGACAAACATAATACGGTCAATATCAGTCTCTGCAAAGGTGAAGGTATTGTTACTGCATCGTTATGATAGTAACCTACCTGTAACACCTGGCAGGTGAGCAGGAAGCGATGCACTACTTCAGCCTTGAGGAATTGACGGATGTTGAAGACCTGATGAGGGTGGTGCACCCTGATGAGAATCTCTAAGGCAGCAAGCAGTGTTTCCCACACTCCACACTAACAGAAACAACACAAACATGCAATACAACAAAACAATAATAGTGAGGTTGTGAGTACCGTTACAGTGCTGCACAGAATACAAAAAAAATACAAATGAATGTATTACCAGCTCATCATCAGATGGTGATGTTCTGAGCTTTCTTCCCCTCATCAGGAATGGATGTTAATAAATTAAATTAACAGACCTTGAGAGAAACTCGAAATGCCATTGAGCATTTTCAACAATTTTCTCTTTTCCTACTTTTCTTTGAACTTCAGGCATCAGTTTATCTTCACTGTAGTTTCACTTCCTTTTTGACTAAAATTAACAATGTATTTGTTGTCTTAATTTGAATTTACAATAAACACTTAGTTGGAAATATCTTTGTGTCCGTCTTTGTGCGTGCTTTATGTATGTCATTGCACATTCTGTCATGTTCTGTCTACTGTTGTTTGACATTGTGTTACTTCTCCTTTCACTAATGAAACATGATTGACCCTGTGATGTATGCATTTACCTCGGCCTTGGCCCAGATCTTCCAGTCCAACAGGATGTCTGAGAGAAGCCGGATATCCTGCACCACAGCGACGGCCTCGGTGTCCAAACGGAACTGCCCATCGTCCCCCAGGATGAGGATGGGTTCAGTGCAACATCCATCCAGCAAAGTCTAGAAAGAGAGAATAAGGCAATACAGTCACTTCTGGTCACTCTCATCACACACAAACTGAAAGTTAAATAGCTGTGAAAAAAGGTCATTAGATGTTAACAGCTACCCAAACTCCTAATACATGCGCATAATGATTCATATCCCACTGCAAATTTCATACATTTAAAATAAAACCTTCAGCCTTATGATCTGCTACTCAGCTACAAACAAATCCCCACAACGAACCAGATAAACAGAGTTAACATGTTTATAAGAGGGACTGTTTTTTTGACCAAATAGGAGGTAAAGCCCCATAATGCACGCTGCAGTAGGGCTGTAGAATCAGCTGTGCACCTCTCCACAAGGCGTTGCTGGAAAAGACTTTTTCCACATACGTCATTGATTATTACCATTTCCTCAGAAACAATCTTACATGCAGAATTCCCAGACAGGTGGAGCAACAATATATTCTCCATGACATTTTTTTGGAGTGCTGATCACTCTGTCAAAACCAATGCCATACTCTCTCCAAGCAGACCCGTCTGTATTGATCAGAATCTATCATTTGTGCCCAGCTTCACTGCAGTGGTTATAAATCGTGCAGTCCTTTTGGTCTCTAGACTGAGGTAAGATAGAAGCTTGCAATCTCATACACAGTTAGTTACATTATTAATCTGCCTGACAAGTGAATTCAATTATAGTCCAACAAAAAGGTTAAACTTGCTGATATAAAGAGATAAAAAGAGAGATAGAAGGCAAAAAGAAAAAACTGAACTCTAACACAGCGTATTCCTTATCATACAGAAATGATGATGAATGTTTAATATCACTAATCTGTGCAGTTCTGTGCTATACAATACAGTATGTGGGCGCCTAAAGTGAGGTGCTGAGGTGCTGTGCGACTCTGCAGGAGTTTAATCAAGTCTCAGTGTTTCATCAAGTCAGACAGAATCCATTTCAGCACAAGGCCATCACACGGCTCAATTACAGACACAGCCAGAGGCTCAAGTAACAGCAGGGTCACCCACACCGGCTCAGAGAGGCACCAGTGTATCGGGCTGGATCAGGTTCACGGCATTAAAAAAAACAAGTGGTGGTGAATATGTTTTATTGCGCAGATCAGTGACGGTTGTGAGTACAGAAGACAGCAAAGAGTTCAAAGTGTGACTCACTTTCAGCATATGATATCCCACGGTGCATTTGGACTTGATGAGGACCTGGTGGATCATAGAGTAACCATGGTAACAGTCCATTTCATGGATACGGTGTTGGTTAAACTTGGACAAACACAGCAGCACCCGCAGGGCCAGAGCCTGGGTCTTCTCACAGTCACTCAGCTCCACTGTCTGGACACCGCAGACCCACAGATGAAGGACAGAGGATCAGAAAAGGAGGATGGAGGACAAAAAAATGGTGAATGTGAGAAATACAGGCCTGGAGATGGAGTTATATGTTGCTTCCTTTCTAAAACATTATTTCACACTGTACCTTCTACAGTTATCGTGTTCTCACAGAAGCACACACGAGCCTAATATCAAACTACAATCTCTACTAAAAAGTGCAACAACACTCCTATGACTCCACAGGTAAATGGGATGTAACCAACATAAGGAATTAGCTCACATTGTCAGAATCAGAGGAGTAACTTGGCTCATTACACAACTCAACATGAAGTAATTTATTGCCTTAAAATATACCGTACTTAATATTATTACAGCTTTGTCTTTTATCTTTTGGGCTTATGACATATAGCACCTTGCAGTGCTGGTCATATGGAAGATTTGTATGAAGCAGCATAAAGACTAAACTGCAGGGCTGCAACTAAGGATTCTTTTCCTAATTGATTAAACTGCAAAATTATTATCTGGATAAAATTATTTGGTCAATAAAAGATATCAGTGAGAAATGCTGACCACAGTGTCCTAGAGTATAAGGTGATGTCATTAGACAAAAACAAAGATGTTAAATTTTTTTAATTGAAGAAATGTTTCACTTTTCTCTCTCTGGACTACATCCGTCTAAATCCACAGCCTTCCAGAAATATGACGTCATATGGGGATCCTGACTCTCACTCAGCTAGACCATCCTACCTGTGCGAAGAGGAACACAAAATTTCCCGTTCCTCCGATCTTGTGCAGGACGCTCTGGAGGCCTTGGGTTTCAGTGGGGAGCAGAGCTCTGAGAGAGTTGGGCTCCAGGGAGACACTCTGCACTTCCTTGGAGCTGAACGGCCGCTGGGTAACCACAGTCTTAGCCTGACCCTTGAGTCTGATTACAGGCTCATAGATGGTGTAGACTCTGGGACTGCTGGGAGCATACACTACGGCCAAGCTCTCCTGTACAGAAACACAATCCACACAAGTTGCATTTTCATGCAAAGCTTTCATCCTGTAACGTTTAACTGTGTAGAGTTGAGGTATTTACTGTAGTAGAACTTTTTATTGAAATTCAATTCGACCAAAACAAGGAGCCCAGCTAGCTTTGTCCTACAATTTCAAGCATAGATTTGGACCTGGGTTAGACCTGGTTAGAGTGTAACATGAGTTGAAGTGGAGGGGAAATCATTCATTCTTCTTGTCTTACGGCTTTCTTTTCCATTCTATCAGCAGAGCTATTATCAACAAAGCCATTAGCATTTAATTTTTTTTTTAACTCTCATTGAAATAGCTGCAGCTTAACTGTAATAGCTTTTTCCAGTGGGGAAAAAATTACTTCCTACGATGCAGTATCATTAATGACAGCTAATTGGAACAGCACATTACTCATACACCGTGAAATGAAACAATAAATGAGACATAGGAGGGATTTGCTAAGCTTACAGAGCACTTGAATCACAAAGCACAGGGTTTAACAGCAGTGTGTCAATCTAAAATTGAACACAGCTGACAACAGAAACTAGTTAACAGATGAAACAACAGTGACAATAAAAGATTCTTGCATTGTTGTGTTTTGATGATTAATGCTTCACGTAAAAAAAAAAATAAAAAAAATACTTACCACCAAAGCTGTTGTGTCCACATCCTTGTTCTTCATCAGAAGCTCTCGTACATGCTCACACTTCAGGCCTTCCTCAGTGACAAACTTGGAGAATGTGCCACTGGGCTTGCCATATTTGCAGGGCATGATTGAAGTGAGGTCAGGCCCGCTGGTGTACAGGTAGAGAGCCTCCTCGGATCCTATTCTAGATCCTGAAATATGGAGGCAAACAGAGTTGCAATTACTGTTCTAAGGAAACAAATACTGCAAATTTCTGTTATTTGGAAAACGGAACCTAAATCAACCCCATGAGTAGATTATTTATGTTATTCCATCAATTACCTATAAAGTATTAGTATTTAATGTGATGCAAAGCTCTAGCTCTCGTGATGGTGCACCTTGATGTTTTATTGTTTGTTTTTTTGTTAATTCTCAACTCACATTCCTTCTTTTCCAAGAAGAAACAATGACAGTGGAGAGCCTGAAGCTTGTCTTAAGACATCAGTTGGGTTCACAGGTTGAGATTGCCTAGAGGCGAGCAATTCATAGCCAATTAGAGGCAACAAGAGAAGTATTCAGTAAGCATCCCGGCAGAATGCTGAGAATCTACCGCACATCTCACCAGCAACAGCCTTTTACAGCCACCAGACTGTATACGCTCTTAAAATATAACTGCACCACAAACCATTAATGCACATTTATGTAAAGTATATACTGCTTATGAGAGATGAGTGAATTATTTTGTTGTGCAAGTCATCACATGCAGAATAGGCCATCTAATTGTACAAATCTGCACAGCCCCCATTTCATAAATTGCATTGATATCAGCTGTAAAATCAGTTAAATTGATAAATCCGTCTTCATGTATAACATGTATAACTCAGCTAACTGGACAGCATGTGCTGTGTCATGTTAGTGACACAGCACAGTGTCATGTTAGTGTCATGAGTATGGGTATTGTAAATCACATTGATAGAGCAGTACATGTTTCTTTGGTATTGATGGGCTACATGTTTTTGTTCTGTGCAGTGCTATGTACATTTTCAGGGTTTTTCTGTTTACTGTATTATACTGTGCTGTGTGACCACTGCACAGTACATGTAAATCTAAGTGTTCTTTTACTTTACAAAGTGGAATGAGAAACCTTATACTCTTGAATCAGCATCTGAAGAGTATTCACTTTGATACACATTGGCAGTCAGTTAGAAACAGTTCTGCTGCAACAGTCTGGTACAGTCGGCAATCAGTGCCAGTGAAAACATGTAAACATTTTGACCACACAACATCAAAGGAACGTGTCATTTTGATTTCAATGACTTCTTCGCTGACACAATGACTTCATTTTGACACAGGAATGAAGTTATGTAACTGGGTTAGTTACATAATTTTGCAGGTTAACTACAGTGTTTTCCTGCACATATGAGCTGCTTTGGGAAATGCATCTTCTGTGCTGAGAACTTTAATGTTTAAATGTTTTGAGAAATGTGCCAAAGCAATTGAGGAAAAACTGCAAGTGTGTAAGAGCTAATAGAGACATGCTTCCAGTCAGATAGAAAAGACATGGGGTTTCACAGGAGTCCTACCATTGAAGAGAAGCACAGTGCCCATGCTCCAGCGTTCACCCTGCTTACACATCTCCTCAGAGGATGCAGTACAGTGGCCCAGCATGCAGAAGGTTTTGTTGCTGTCAGATGATAAACTGGACTTTCTGGGTAGCGTGTAGTCCAAAGAAACCTCACATTTCCTGAAACAGAGATCAGGTTAGGTAAAGGTTAATGTTCAGTTATTTAACCGATTTAAATCCAAACTGGCACAATCTTACTCTTGCCATTACATGTTCCTCACCTGATGCCACACACCCAGACAACCACACGGCCATGGATGTTCTTCTTGCCCTCCGGCTGCTGGGTGTAGGTGAGGCCGAGGTGCTGCCACTGGCCCGCTCTGAGAAGCTCCTCACCAGAGTCTGCCTGAGCCAGCAGGCCTGCTTTTATCTCATCGTTTGGGTCTATACAAATCCTGAAGGAACAGCACATTTCATAATACTTCAAGGTCCATGAACTATAAATGCCTAATAGGAAATAGTAACCCATTCTTTACACACATATTTGAGACTGTAGTCTATGCTGGAGCTCACCTGAATGTGAGAGAGCCTGTAGAGAAGTCTGCCCACACTTGAAGCATCAGTGCCTTGGAGCCCATGGACAAAATATGAATGAGGCTCTCCTCTACTAATCCCGTCCCAGACTGAGAGGAGCCACGGTGGGACTCAGATGCAGGAGGGTTACTCTCTTCTGGAAAACAATGACTAAAGAATTTCAATACAGGCTCGTGTTTAAGGATAAACGTGCCTTGGTGAAGGATCTGTGTCTCACCCTCGTCTTTGTCTCCATCCTTCTCCTCCTGCTCTGCCACCCTCAGCCACATAGAGGTGCTGAAGCCGCTCGCCATGTGGGGCCAGCAGTTCTGCCCTACCAGGGGCAAGTGGAGAGGAGCAATGTGCCAGGGAGAAGAGTGGAGGTGGTTTGGTCGGTACTCAGTATCCCCCTCCCGGCGCCCAGGAGACAGTTTACCCTTCCAGAGCAAACCAACACTTTTCCCCCCAGCAGCACCGTTCTGTCTGGAGCCGGTGGACACCCCTCCTGGCGTCGAATTCCCAAGGGTTATTGGAAAGGTCAGGAAGTGAAGTGGTTCCATATTAATGTTGGCTTCGACGATTCGTAGGATGCCTTTCAGTAAAATCTCCTGGCAGATAACAAAGTAAATGGGAAGTGAGAAAGACAGCCTCTATCATTTTAGATGTGATAAAGAAACCACTTGACAGATAATGTGCTTACTCTGCATGTTCAAAAATGTTCAATTAATTTTTTTGGAGTCCCTAGATTAAGTTAAATTAAGAAAAATGACATACACACATCACTGAGCAGTTTAATTGCTTGAACAGTGTGATCCATAGTGCAGCATTAAGCCTGTGATAACCCTGTGCGTGTTGATAGAGAGGTGATAAACAAGCCATAAATATTGAAAAATGTAGCACAACAGACTAAAATTAAAGCACTACACAAAGAGCAACACAATCATACAGTATGTGGCCACTGCAGTCAGTGATGTGTCTCGTTTACAGAGACGAAAAACAGGTCACAGGCCATTACGTTCACATGGTTAAAAATAACCCCTTCTTCCCTTTTTGGGAACCTATTTCTTGGAGAGAGGTTATTAATGACGTCTGCTACCGGATTCCAATTAACCACAGAGCTGTGGTAATACGTTGTAGCATCACATCTGTTCTGCACACATTGGTGTTAATCTACACACGTTGGTTTTAAATGTACATAGACTGAAGCGGGCCCAGGGCAGAATTATGTTTTGATGAGTTTTAAAGAACCAAGAAGTGAGAAGACAGGAAGAGTTGTTGTTCGTGCAGAAAAATGTAATGTGCAGACAGTGTAAGCACAAGCTATCAGTGTCAACACCCTGAACGTAAACTAGCAGTGCATTGTTGAGTGACTGATAGGGTTTTCTATTTACAGTAGGTGGGGTCTTCTCCAGGAAGAGGCGAATCAATAGAGCCAGTTCCTCCGCTGTGATTCGCTGGCTCACCATGGCAACCAGCAGCTCCACTAGCACAGTCTGGCAATCTGAATGTAGACCAATGAAGAGCAGATTACGTAAACAGTTTTCATTCAATTGGGCATGCGCCAGAACAGCACAAGCAAAAACAAAAAACAGCATCAACGCCTAGTTTACTTCTCAGCAAAAACTATAAACGAGAAAAACAAAAAGGCCACAGACAGCACATCAGATACAAGTGCATCACAGATACAAAATTCTCAAATCTAAAATATAGTCTGAGGATTGGGAAAAAATTGTCACTAGAATTACAAAACCATAGAATAATATAAAATCAATCCATTGAGTACAAATCTTTTCAAGAATTACAGATTTTATTCATGCTGTGTGTGATGTTTGAACCCTGAGGACCCAGTCGAAATGTCAGCAGCAGAATAAAAAAATAACAAACCTGTAAAGGAGGGGTCTGTTTGGCTGAGGATGTTGTGAAAGCCAGAAAGGATGGTTTTGACTCCTCCCTGTGAAGACCAGTTCACTGGGTCAGTCATATTCCTCAGGGCACAATTTGACAAAGTATGAAAAATATAGAGGTAGAAGAGGAAGAAGTAGTCAGTCTGACCTGGTCATAGAGCAAAGCAGCATTGCGGTGGTTGGCATGTACTGCACCCAGCAAGCTGTGAAATACGTGACTCAGAACCTCCAGGTCTGGGGAGCCAGCGGCGAGAAGCTGCAGCTCCATTGTGCAGATCTCTGGGAACAGCAGCACGCCACGCCCGGGACCGTCCGCCACCACCTCGTACTCACGCAGCACAGCAGACTCCACCTTCACTCCTAAAAACACATTTCACGGTAAGATCAGAGACACAACAAGGGACGACACAGACATGGAGAGATGATAAACGCCACGCTGACTGGCATGCCGCACATGCTAACACAGAAACACACACACACACACACACACACACCCACGCAGACACGCGCACACACACACAGGCAGGCTGGGTTACTTGAACAGCTTCTGGATCCACAGGCATTCCCTGCTTCAGCATCTTGGAGGCAGCTCATAAAAATGAATTAGCCTCAGTCCTGTCCAGCCTCAGAGCAGCATGGGAGCCCCCTCATGATTTACAGGAGAGCCGCCCTGCAGGCTCTCCCGCATCTTATGGGACCTCGTTTTACTAATGAAGCTCTCTCTCTCTCTCTCTCTCTCTAAGCACAGCCGTTCAGTTTGCCTTCAACTTCAACACTCACCCATACAGATATATACAGTGCATATACACTAAACAAGTGAATACCGACTGCCATCCCAGTATCCCTTAATACCATTTTATGGAAAATATAGATGCTTGTGTTTGGTCTGAAGTTGAATTTAATAGCAGAAAACCACTAGTTTGTACTTCATGTCATTTCTTTCGCGGTGTTTTTGGAAACAAAATCTAATTTATTTCACAAATCTTTTCAATGAATCTCTTCTCAGAGGTCGTATAAATAAATACAGGGAGCTCGAAAAGTGTCAATACAGTTAAGAGACTAAGAAATATACTTCATAAAAACATAGATGTAGTGTGTATGATGTCAATGTGAGGAGACACTCTCATTCTCACTCTGGCTTCCTCATTGGAGCCAGAAAATAAACCCTTAATTTGGGGCATAAAGATCTGCGACTAAAGCAAGAACCAGGATGTTCAATGTTAAGGAGAGATGGATTTGAGAGGAAAGACAGAGAGACGCAAAATTGCCAAAAGAAAAAACTATTAGTGCACTGGTTGGAGTTCATTTATTTATTTGTCGAGCATGAGGTCAGTAAAGATTGACTGGTTCCCAGGATGTAAGAGTTTTCCAAGAAGTTAAAGTCTATCTAAACTATCTGATGGGGACTTTATATCACAAGATTCGGCTCATGAGTGTAGCCGCCTGCAGTTGTAAAATGTAAAACAATGACTCTATTCTGAGGGGATGAAAAAGTAAATAGAAAGTAATCAGGCCACATTCTTAACCTGTGAGGCCAGAGTGGAGCGGCACAGCTGATACAAGAGGCTGGTGTGAGAGGAGCTGTCAGGCTTGTTTCTGCCATGTCATATATATATATATATATATATATATATATATACTTTTTATTGCCAAATATCCTCCACAGCCAACCAAATAAGGATGTGGTTTTTCACACTGAAGATTGCTTAACAACCATGATGCTGTTTAAACTGAATGCAAGGAAATGTAATAATGAATAATAATTCAACAAATGCGTTCTAACGATCTAAGAAAGATTTCCCAAGGATGAAAATCAGCTGGTTTAGAAGTTGAGACCAATACATGACCTCTCACTCCATCAAGATCAGTCTGTTGACTTTAATAAACAACAAAAACAAATGGTCAAGAAGACAGAATGTGATTAACAGTCTTCTTAAAGTAACCCCAGGGAAATCCAAAGGGTCAAAAATGAATCTGCAGTATAGCAAACAGGTGTGCGCATTAGCTGGAGTAAATGAGAGTAAGCGTGTGTGTGTGTGTGTGTGTGTGTGTGTGTGTGTGTGTGTGTGTGTGGACCTACCATCTTCCTGCTTGGCCATGTCCTCAGGGTTGCTTTCGCTGTCAGCGTCGTAGCCCTCCTCCTCCCCCGGGGGCTTGACGCCACAGCTCTGCACCTCGTCCACCTCCTCAGACAGATCGCCTGCTGGGGCCGCCCCCTCTGCAGACACCTGGAGCTTATGACAGAAAGAGAGTGAGAGAGAAAAGAGTGAGACAGAGAGAGAGAGAGAGGGGAGGCAAGGAAAAAGTCATGAATTCCAATCCAATACAGTCCAAATGCAGCCAAACTAAGTCTATCGGCTGGTTATGTAAGTGTCAAGCAGTTGGTATGAGAAAATTAATTTCACATGAGCTTACCCAATCCTGTTAATAAAAAATAAAAAAAATAGAGTCCTGTACTGATAATGTTATGCTAAAATATACTCAGCATGACAAGAGGCGGTTGGTCCACTAATACAGCAAATAAATTGCCAACAAAGTGTTGAGGGGGGAAAAAAGTACAAGAATTTGGTCATAAGACAAATATCAGCTGACTTGCACTCACTCAGCCCAGTTCCTTGATGTGAACAGTCAGTCATCATACACACACACACACACACACACACACACACACACACACACACACACAGTAAACAGTCGATCTCTAAACCGTTTACTAGTTCAAAGAAGAGGTTTATACTGTAATACACATCTGTATTCTTTTCAACATAATACCAGGCAGCTTTAATATTCAATTGTGGGTGAAGTGAACATTTCAAAGAAGTCCCTCCGTGGACAAACTTTGTGGTGGAAGACTAATCTCTGAGCTTCACAGCACATACTTGTACTGGCTAAGTGAACATCACACTCTGCTGGGCTCACTGAGAAAGAGCTAAGCTCTTAGGAAATAAGTAAATCTATTATATAAAAAGCTAAATCCTCCTGTGTTGGAACAAGCTTAATCAGACAGGCATTTTAAGACTTGTGAAAAACACATGTGAGATTTGAGGCACCCACTACGAGGTGGGAAGTCATTTTAGTGAGGACAGCCAGAAGAAAAGTGATCATCTTTTTGCATTGTTTTTCTTTCTTTTCATTTTTTTACTTTCTTCTGGTGTTCGTATCACTTCGCGGAGCAAATTAAAGCGGCAACATATCTGGTCCTAACCATATATGGTCTTTGTTCATTAATGTCGCCTACAGCGATAGTGTCACTATTGAGGAGACGGGAGATTCTGTGACTGAAGGACCTTCTTTTTCATTGATCTTGTCATTATTGTGAGATATGGTCAACATGAGTATCACAACACTGTATTCTATATATGTTTATGAGGACTAAGTTGGAAGAACTTACAGTCACATCAGTTTCACAGTGAGGCCATGCTCACTCATGTTTACATCTACTGCTTGGTCTAAAGAAGGACCATCATTATTTTTGTCTGCTGTTGTGTTGTACATCAGGCAGATAACAGCTGCTTAGCAACATAGTGCGAGTGGCCTTACACAGCCGCCCTGACGCTTGACGACGCTTGGCTGGAAAATGGTTTACCTTTCATTGTACGGTTGCCTCCTAAATAAACACCACCGCTCTTTATATTTGTCCATGGTGTTCAGCCAGAGAAGCCGTACGTGATGACTCAACACAGTGTGCTTTGTTAAAAAAACAACTCTATATGAAATGTTTTATCAAGCAACGATTCATTATTTTGATTGGTTAACACCCGTACTGGTCGGTAGCCCTGACCATAATTGTCCCCTTGACTGACAGCAACTCATTGGATGCATTGAGAGATACGTGATTATCAGTGGCACACAACAAGATGCACTTGCTTGTTTAAACGTGTGTTATCATTTACCATTTGCTACCTTTTTGAAACTACTGATGAGAATCTATTTGATTGATTTGATAAGTTTATAGAGCTTGCGACAGTAGAAAGAGCAAATTAGGACAGAGAGAGAAGGAAATGACAAGCAACAAAGGTTTATGGTCAGCATCTTAAACCCAGAGGCCACCAGCGTGCCTCTGCTGTAGTTACTCATTTTAAAATAGCAGCAAATTAAACCACAACAACATTCACTTAGTGGGTAACTATAGTGTACTTTGGGTAGCAGGCAGCAGAGATGGAGTATTATTAGTATAAGAGGAGTTTGTTATGTAAAATTTTGCACATTAAACCCGTGCAAACAAAAACATTTGCCAGTTTTAATTAGAAATGTTTAAAAAAAGCTTAATTTTATTCCATAGAGGATTTCTAGCAGAACAGATAAAAGATTAACAGCGAAACAATTTGCCAAGAGCTTTATATTGTGATGAACAGGGATATCAAGTGTCTATAACCTTAATTTGCCTCTTGATACATGAGTAGCTTAAAAAAAACTTGAAAATATAAAAAGAGGTGCAGTAACTTCACTCACAGTTTCTCCCAAGGCAGGACTCACCCTGTCTGGCTTCACCTCAGGGGGATCAGGACCGGATGACACCTCTGCCAGGGCCACTCTCAGGAGAGAGTCAAATAGAGGAACAGCAAGGTCAGAGTTCACCACCCCTGATTGAGAAAGCTGGTCTCTCACTTCAAACAGGGTGTCCTCCACTGACTGGAGCTATAGACGAGAGGAGACAGAGAAGAATTTAGTTTTTCTGTGGTTTAGGTTGTATGGGACTAACTGATTAGTGTAACTACATACCTGATAAGAAAGTTCAGGCTCGATCCTCTGCAGGGCTGAGTTAGCACTGTGCAGACAAATAGCCAGCAAGGCCTCAAGGAGACGAATACTTTGTAGTTGCCACTCTTCCTCCAGCTTCTTTGCTGGATCTTTGATCCTTCCCTCAGCTGGACAAGTGCCGAGGCTGTCGGCTGAATCATAAGCCGTCTCCTCCTGTCCCACTGAGCTAGATGGGGCCGAGGACTCAGGGCTGCCTTTGCCCTTCCCATCCCTCTTCTTCTTGGTTTTCCCATCCTTGGTCTTACAGGAAAGTTTCTGAATAACCATGGCCATGAGGCGCAAGCAGACATCCAGTCCTCCCAGCCTGAAGAACTGCCTCTGAAACAAGGGGCTGGCCAGGTAGATCCACCGACACACTGACCAAACATCAGCAGCGCGACGTACCTGCTCTTTGGAGGGCAGAGCCACGCTATCTGGGGACAGGTAAGGCAGTCGCCCGCCAAGAGGTTCACTGGCTGTACTGTCGTAACCTGAAGTGTCCTCAGAGTCATTGGCTGAGTCCCGGTCAGAATCAGCCTCTTTGCTGACACAGAGGAAGGCCACACACAAGAAGAGGTTGATGACGTGGAGGTGGGTCTCTGCTCTGCTGCGCCCTAGTCCGCGGCCCTGCCCAGTCCGGCTCTTATGACGTGGACATGCCTCCTTCAGGCCTTCGTAGAACTTGCTGAGGCTCTGCGGGCCTTCTCCAGCCCCTCGGGACCCCAGTTCCTCAGCGAGGCCCAAGATGGCCTCCCTTTCTTCAGCATCAGCACTTTCCAGCTCCTGGAGCACCCGGTCAGCCTGCTGGTGTCCAATGCCTATTATCAGAGTCTCAAATACCTTCAGAGCCAAAGAGCGTGTCTGGTCTAAGTAGATGAGCTCTGTCACCTGATTGAGCCCATTACAACTGACGAACAGGTCTCTGATCACCCTGTAACAGAAAAGATTACACACAAAATAAACATAACACACACAAATATGGTCATGAGCAATACTCATAATGCATTTTTAACATCTTATTGCATGTTATGTCATTCATTTACTTAGAAATGACCCGCAGGGAGAATATGGCTATGCATGTGGCTCTCACTGGCTAAAAGAAGGATTAATATGGTGACAAGAAAGGAGAGGGTAAATATGAACTGCACACATTTAAACTCTCCTAGATCTACCAGCTATTACAATAAATGTGACCATTTAGTCAAATCTAGCAAACTCCACAAGTCAATCAGAGGAAAATCTGCTGCCATCACACAGGACCCTCCCCACTCCTTACACCACTTATTTAATTTCCTCCCATCAGGCTGCAGATAGAATTTGCCCCGGGGCACAACAACACCTTTAAATAAATTAGTCAACTTCTATTAACATTATAAATGAACTGTGAAGGACACCACACACCATCACTGCACAGGAACACACCTGCTATATTTGTGAAGTTCATAAATACATGTTTTTTGTGGTGTGTTTTTATGTTACTGAGCCATATCAAAAACAGTTAACACAAGTTATCTGAAAGTGAATCACACGTTTAGTTGGCAAAACAAAGCAGACATTTTATCCTTTTAAATGTGTTTACTACTGGTATGCACACACTATTGAGACACATTACGCTATTATAATGCTGGGTAAATTACCTTAAAAGAATAATGCGTCACCTCTGAGTGAAGGTTGAATCAACATTTTGTAAAGGAAAACAACACTCTCAAGAGATGTGCTGGCATTATGCACAGACTAAAACACAAACACTTTAATCTCAGCAGGATTGTCTACCCAGTATGTTATGGAAGGGGAACAGATGCTCCGTTGACTCTTTGAGCTCAGTGCATGAATTAGACACAATTATTACATTATAAACTTGCAGATTTCTTTCTCAAATTCAAACCCTTTCTCTAGCCTTCCTCTAAATGAATGTAGAGTTGATTCAATCTGCTTTTTCAGAACATTTCCTCTATTCATTAGTGGTTTGCAAGTCCATCAGTGTGGCTCTCCATTAGTCTGAATATTTAATGCTCTCACCTGAAAAATGTGGTGTTGTGTAATGCAGAAAGCCATAGGAGCAAGATGATAAAGGGGCAGGCTAGTTATCAGATAATGTACAGCTTTGAGAAGATTTCATGTCTTTTAGGTTATCTTGCAACAACTGGTCAACTTGCATGCCTTTAAATCAGTGTGTACACTGTATGAAAAAGATATGCAAAACAACTTCTGTAGCAACGTTAGTTCAACCCCAAACATAGAATTCCATCATTATCATGTTAACCTTTGTCACTCACTACTGAATTAAATCATTATTTACCTCCTCATCTCCAATCTCTGTCCTCACTAACAATAATTTGATCTACAATATGGTAAGCGGATATTCCTTCATACCAGCATAGAGATTGTGCATATGAGGACATTTTCAACAGTTTGACAGAAGGCCGAGATAGAAACTAACTATCTTTACTAATTAATTAATCATTAATTATAAAAAAAAAAATTATTTTACTTTGGGTATCCTGTGGAACGTAATTCAAAATATCTATCCATGGTTTTAATTTAACAACAAATACAACTAGCAGAATCTGTAATCATGAATATGCATAAATCAAATTCTGAGATACAACTTAGAGGAGTGCACACTATTGATTAAATTCTCATCATTCACATCTAAGTCAATTAAGCTTAACAATACAAATAGTCATTTTTGTTTTGGGTAAGCTAATGTACCATTATATTTCAAAACAAAAAACAAAAAAAACATTAAATATGTAATTGGCCCACCAGATGGAGCCGTACAGACTAGTGAGACTGATCATATAGTACATGCAGGGTTGATCAGAAGCAGTAGGTTCATTAAGTGTCCTCCTACAAGTCATCATTTGGATCTTATTTGATATTGCAGGTTAGTCTGCATTGTTCTAGGCCAGGGGTCTCTAATGCGGGCCAATTGCGGCCCGCATGCCGATATTGTGCGGCCCCCTACTTGACAGCAAAGTTTAGGGTTAGTGCGGCCCGCGCATTTTTCTCATGCGCACGTGTGTGAGTCGTTACCAAGCAACGCAAATTAGCAACGTCGGTGAACTGCAGCGTCGTTTATTACGTTGGATTCTAAATCTCTCTATGTACGTTTCTTTTGTCACCAGCCCGAGTCACGTCTTTCTCTAAACCTGCTGTGAAGAGAAAAGTTGGCGATGAGCACAGAC
>JAVQJD010006509.1:0-11895 GCA_036023655.1 Nannoperca australis
TAAGAACAAAACATTGGACTATTCTGAAGTGGCCTTCTATGAGCCCTGATCTAAATCCTATTGAACATCTGTGGAAGGACTTGAAACATGCATTCTGGAGTAGGGCCCCTTCACACCTGAGACAGCTGGAGCAGTTTGCTCACGAGGAGTGGGCCAAAATACCTGTCGACAGGTGCAGAAATCTCATTGAGAGTTACAGACATCCCTTGATTGCAGTGATTGCCTTAAAAGGTTGAGTTAGGAAAAAGGAGAGCTTTCTTAAAATATTAAGTTAGGGTACCATCATTTCTGTCCAGGCCAGTTTCATTAGTTTGTTTTTTTAAATGATTCTGTTGAAACAGAAGTCAAAAGTAATGTCTGATCGTCATTAGTTAATTTTCAGTGAATTTATATTTATTATTACTTTTGTCGGTTTCAAGTTATTTCAGTGACCATTGTAGGTTTTTCATTTTTTAACAGAAGGGTACCAACAATGTTGTCCACGTGTGTATGTGTAACTTGAAATATTCTACTGAGCTTTTTAAACTTCTTCACAAATCATAGTAAATCATTTGAGATATGATCTTATATTAGTTTTGCAGCTCAGGAAATGATTCACTGACTAGTTGTAAATGGCGAAGTAGAAATAAACGACAGATGTGAAATTTTCAATAGAAACAACAAAGAAGTAAATTATAAAGAACATACAAAATACACAATTTTATTTGAAAAATTCCATGAATGTATGTACTTTTAAGGTTGTTTAAGGAATAATGATAAACAGGAACATCCATTAGGAAGAAATCAAATGAATGAGGAAGTCACTTGATGATGTCTCTCTCTTAATGCTGAATGTTGTCATTACTGCAGTTCTAAATCAGCGAATACAGTAATACCTCTCTTCATTTGCAGTCCTCAAGGCTCCTGTTACATGGAGGCCCTGCAGAAAAGCTTGTTGGATCCAAGGCTGAAACCTAAATGGTGGTTGTAAGGTCAAGTGGAAGTCATCATCAAATGATTTTGAGATCTGTGTTCTTTTCACTCTTCCTGGAGGCAGATCAGTTGTTTTGTGCCATTAGTAACTGTTGAGTTGAGCTTACAGGCCTACAGTACTAGCTGCCCTTGTGCATATTACACTGTCATCTGCTAATCAGAGCCATGAGCTAAGTTGCAGTGAGATGTGTTTTCTTGACAAATATGAACATCCATGCTTCAGTTTTTGCGAATAGGCATGCCAGCCAAAATATATGCCCATGTGAGATTTTTATTTTCTTTGCTGCCCGAGGGTATCTGACAGCTGTTCGGTTTGCCAACAGGCTTGTCAGATAGCAGGTCAATGAGTTCCAGCGTTTCTCTGCGTTCACCAAAACAAATTTGGAAATGGAGGTTGTCAGTGCACGAGTCCCACAGGATGTTAAGCAGAATCAGCCGCATCTAACTCTCTGCAGCCGTACAACAGGGTATGTGTACTGTATGTGCCTCGGGTAGCATTGGCACTTAATGTATCTGCAGCTAGCTTGTCTTTCCTCTCCCCAGTCACCATAGCCAACCCCCCCCCCCTCCCACTTCCACCACCACCACCCAGCAATGAGTGATGTCAGACAGTCGGGGATGCTGCATGCTGAAGGAGAGTGCAACGGCAGCAGGCGGCGAAGATAAGGCCCCCCCATAACCTCCACAGATTAAACAGCAGGATTAACCTCTCTACTCCACCACTGCCACCACAGTGTCTTTCACCCCCTTATCTACCCCCACCTCCCTCTTTTCTCCTCCAACATTTGCCACCATACATTTGTACAGTTGTCATGATGTGGGAAATTGCTTTTTAACCCTATGTGGCTTTGCTCTGTCCTTGGCAATTGAAACATAAGAAAATGAAACAGGCCCTGCCAGGAAAAAAAAAAATTTCTCCACAAAATGCTTTCTGGTCTCGTCCCATGCCAGACTTGAAATAGCATGTCTGCAGAAAAAAGGAAACTGTGCTGACTATGTCACAGATTACAGCAATTTTGGTCATTTTGTCAGTTTTTGTACTTCTTTTCTTTGCGCTTGCCAGATTTGATAACTTAAAGATTCAGTTGCAACATTTGAGTTGTTCATGTTCAAAGAAATAAGGGGAGCCAGCGGCACCAATAAATAGTCCAACAGATAATGTCCTCAGCTGTGCCACCCTGAAGCCACACTTCGGAAATGATTTTCAGATATTTATTTATTTCATGCTCAAGTGTTCAGGGCTCCAACCACACTTACAACAATACATGTCTAGTTCTCTGGTTTCATGGTTATTGGATAGCAATTTAAAAAATCTATATGTTTAACAAGTCAGCTAAAATGCAATGGTACACATTTACATAAATTGTATTGCACAACGTTGCCTCAGTTAGTATCCATTCAGAAGTCAATGCAATTCAGCTATCTTTGCTAAAGGCTTCTGCTACAATTATATAAAAATTAAAACACAACAGTTTTGTGTTCTTATATTTGATTTCTTTTTATACTTGTGCATTCTCTAATCTATACATATTTTCATTTTTTCACCAAATCAGAAGGTCATGCAGTGTCTAATAATAGTACCTGGCTATTCACTGATAATATCATTCAGTGTAAACAACACAACATGTCATGTAAACATTTTGTGTCTGAATGTATTTAGGCTTTTGTTTGGCAGGTAACAACTACAATCAATCATATCAAATTTTTGGTTCTGGCCATCAGACGTCAGGCTACGATGCAGGAAATGAAGATCCCCAGCTCTCCAAACCAGGCAATTAGCATAGCATCCCCCCGTGTTAGGTACCTGCGATAAGAGGGCTAGTGACCAAGTGAGCTATGACATTCCATTGATCCAGAAAATTGCTGCAGAGCCAGCCTTGAAATTAGTTTAAATTGCTGAATCAAAAAATGTTCCTGAATTCTGGCAAGGCCAGCGTAAACCTTATGCCTCTAATCCCCAGACTGATGTGAAAAGTTGTCAGGGATCGTGTCGCCCACCGCCACGATTGATGGGGGAGTTTGGATTTCGTGTGACAGAGAGAGACACATGCAAGCAACTGGGATTTGACTTGGATGGCACTTATGGCTACCAGGGTCGTGACTTGGTTTCAAATCTGCAGGCTTTGGGAATTTCCAGTGCGGTCTAACACTTGCTTTGTGCTTTTCAATTCAATTACACGCCAACTCTTTACTCTGTGACAATGTCGCATATCAAGCTCTCTTAAATGTTTGTTGAGTCATAAATCTAAGCTTTGACGCACAGTTCAAGGATTGAGGGGCAATTTACCATCAGTCAGGTGCCTCGTTTTATCCTCTTTGGATACTCTCAAAATAGCAACATACAGCAACGTTGGAGCTGTAGATGATGGAAGGAGGGAGCAGGTAGGAACATGTCAACACTAAACACACTTAATGTGGAATAAGTTCTGCTAAGAGGATCACTGAAGCAAACACAGGAGTGGATTAAAGTCAGATACATTCTGTTATAAGTTTAATCACTAGTCTGTCTAAAAGCAGTGCTTGACCAAAAATACGAGCACTGCTAGTGCTGGAAACTGTAGATCGCATGATTTGCTATTTGGACAAGAAGATGAACACTGATTGCTCACAGTGACGCAAATAGTAACATGTCAAACTCAAAGGAAAGTTGTAATTTGAACTTCAAGAACTCACCCACACATACTTTTCACACAGTAATTAAACAGGCAGTAGACTCAGCTTTCAAACCCTATTTGAGTTTGTTGATTGGCTGCAGCAGGCCGAGACTGCTCACTAATGATCGGCTGAAATATGGTTTTAGTGCAAAGCAGTCTGCCACCATCAGAGCTGCAGGTGTTGTTTTAACCTCTTCATACAATGAATAGTGTGTAGCACTATGTGATGAAAAACAACCCCAACCGCCCTGCTGCCTCCACCTGCAGTCCAAAAGTGGACTGTTTGACTCATTCGGTGTCACACTTCAAAATTCCAAAATCCAAAGAAAACAGAGGGCCTTTAATCTGCAGGTTTGATGGGGGCAATCTTTGCACAACCCCTGTTTTTAAGGTTTGTTTAATATGTCCCGCAATGTCAGCAAATGTAAAATATTTACTTTATCTTTTTGCCTCATGTGGAAGAAAGTTAAACTCGTAAGTGGGTGAAGCTTTAAGTATCGTACATAATCCCCCTTGCTTCTGACAGGAATAAGAAACTTGCCCTAAAGACCACTCAACGGATTTTTTAAGTTAGTGTGTGAAAATCCAGCAGGATAAGAGAATGCCCTGCTGGGTACACCAGGATTAGTATATCTATTGATTTGTGTCATCGTGAGGAACACGCAGTATATTACAAGCACATTAGAAGACAGTATCTCTCTACTTTAAAATGTGAAGCAAAGGGAACGAGCAAGGGCACTTCAAACAGCTGCTTAGCAGCTTACTGATTTGCTGAGTGTGTTTCTTCCCAACAGGTATGTAGTAATATGTTCTCATTAGAGCTCCAACATCAAAGCCACAAACAAAAACACTCCTTATCAAGCTGACTAGGACTACACCTATATGTTCAGAGAGAAACTTTCTTAAACTCAAGATTATAAAAGTTGATGTAACTTCAAAAACAGCATGTGGGGTGAAGGAACTGGCATTGCAGTGACCAGTGCTGTACCTGGAGCAGTCCTCAGTGCTTTGTCTGCTTAAAGTCTCCCGCAGGGGAGCAAAAACCACAAGGCCTGACAGTGTGTTGACTCTGCAATGTGTTGACACTGTCCTGTATGTCACACCAGCACAGATGCTGAACTGGAACAAAAATAGCCAACCATAGCATGGTCAATGTCCAGCAAAGCAAAATAATTTCTATCCTTATCATAGCATTTTCTACAGCTTGGAAGCTGTTTTAAAAAAATGTATGGGCACTAGTACAGCACACTTGTGGATTCTACAGTAAAACTTAAACAGATGCTATATGTTTTCATAATTGTGAGTAGGAGTGAAATAAAATCACACTCTAACTAAATCAGGGTGATCTTCAGCATGTTATAGCCATTATAAAGTGTATACTCCAGTACTAATTCACAGCTCACACAGAGTGTTGTCTTTAAAATCGTTGACAATAGTGGGACCACAGCTGTAACCAGGCTGTGGAATTGAATATGCTCCACTGCTACGTTTTGTATTCAGGTAGATTCCCAATGGCTTGTGTGATTAGTCACACCACCATAGCTAACTGTAAACACACACTGTGCAAGCAGACATGTCCAGACTTCTGACTGACATGCTGCTGCCACCCCAATTGGTAGAAAGTCTACTCACCAATTGTCTTGCATATTTTATTGTGCAACAAAACATGTTTCAAACTGACCTTCGATCTGGAAAGCACGTGGTTGTATGAATACCAGCTGAGCAGCAGCATTGATGAGAAGAGTGCACGGCTTTCTGAGTCCTTTTCTGAAGATATAGAAATGCAGTGAAGTGACAAGTTACATACCTCCCACTGAGGTATGTGCTTTTCTAAATGACCATGCATGAAACATCCAAAGTGAAAAAAAACTGAACTTATAACTATGAGGTAAAGAAACAGAAATCCTGCGAGGTTGATGGTTTCATTAGCAAAGTCGGACTATGGGAGAGGAGATGTAAGGATGGAAAAGTGAGCTGTTTCTCATTGCTTGATGCCAGCGGACAGGCAGAGCTCCTGTAGTGAAAATGGTGAAAATGTGTGTCTCCGAGCTCCAAAGAAAGTTGATCTCATATTTGAGTGATACTGACAGGACATCTGTTAACCTGAACCCTTACCCTTTCAGTAGGACTGAGAGCAGCAGCAGCAGGCTTCCTAGACTGCAGGAACAGTTGATGGATGTGTCCTCAGACTGTGGGCTAAAGATTAAAGATACAGACAAGACACTGTCACAGTGTCCAGACTTGGGGAAATATGGCCTTAATGAACCCTTATCCTTTGGATCTAACTTCTTGTGTGAAGTGACTACCTTAACTTTGACCCAAATCAAAACGTAGCAGTGGATCAGATTCAATGTGGAGAACAGCCTGATTACAGCTGTGGTCACACTATTGTCAATGATTATATTAAAGACAACAATCTGAGGTGCCTCATTAAAGGGAGAGAAAGCTACGTGGTGAATCTGTTTTTTATTAAGGTTTGTTAATTGTTTTAAGTCACATCCTGAATTTGTGTTTTGGTGTTGATGAAGGGATAGCTGAGCCTTACTGATAGGGCTGTGGGAAAAACAGCCTGAGAACCCCCCAAATAACTATGTTGCCATTGAAAATTACATCATGAGTACCAAACTGAGTGGAAAGTGCCGATCCAACTAACCTTGAATCTCTTTGAGCCACTGCTTTATCTGGCTTTAATACGTTTGACAAAATATTTCATCTTTAAAAACATTTTTTGAAGAAAGAATATATTTCTATTGCAGTTCTCTGGTTTCGAGTTGCTTTGAATACTCCATCAGTTGATCGTTTGAATGTCTGGGAAACTACACTTACAGATCTCTCAGAACAACTGGGTCAGGGTTGTGTTTGAGCTCATGTCTTTTGTAAGTTATACCATAAGTGTTTAGTAAATAGAGATTTACAAATCAAAAAAATTAAATGAGTTGGACCGCAGAAACTACATCTTCCACAGGGATTAACTTGTACTCTCACTAACTAGCAGGCATAACTGTAGCTTAGCTGACTGAACAAACTGAAAATACTAATGTAAGTTTAAAAGAAGTAACGTTCAGCATGTTCAGCACATCTGACCTGACACTTGATCAAAATGCAGTTTAATAATGATGTCAGTTGGGAGGTTGTTTTTTTTGTAATTTGCGCAAAAATACAAATTATACCTCAAATTACAAAACACTATGCTAATAACATTAGGCTAAATGACAAAATAACATGTTAGCATGGTCAGATATTTCCCTTTCAATTTAAACAGCTTTAATGAACTGAAATATCATCAACTGAAATATTTTGTCATGTAAGCATATATATATATAAAGAACAAAGTAAGACCTACTGTACATTTATAAAGATAATTACATGGCTTGCCTCCTAAAACTGTTATTTCGGCAGGTTATGTTACAGCATGTGATGCTACACTGTCTTCTCCTTTACACAACACTACACGTAGCAACCAATTTACACATTATCACATAATCAATTTGTTTCAATGTTATATGTCAATCATGTTTTGAATTAGAGAACATTATAATGTCACACTTAGAAGACAAAGTTATAAAAGTGTTTATATCTCTGAAATGCTGCAGTCTGTTAAAACTATTTTCTTAATCCTTTGTCTTTTAATTGTTCAATGTCATTTCCATGTGGTTGGTAGTTTGATGCAGCAGCACTATGCTGCATGTCCCAGTGGAAGAGCAAGTAGTACACAGCTTTGAATAAGAGCAAGAGCGGACCATGCAAATAGGAAGAATATTTCATGTTAGGGCCAGTCATAATGACAAAGGAAAAAAAGCATACCTTTTAGTTTCATTCAGCAAAGCTGCTCCATCATTAAATAGTTGCTGTGCAAGGACCTCCTGGGAAATTAAAAACATATTGTGCCACAATTTCCCTGTGACTCAGAGCATCCCTGGGGAGAGCACTTTTAAAATTTCTAATAAAGGAGACTCCAAATTACAGAGAGGGGACCTGGCATTAATTAAACAGGGGATTTCAGTAAGGTCAACTTCTTATATTTATCTGTTTATATCCATGGTTTGGTCTTCAGTAAAGACTATTTGGTGTATTGAGGTCACCACTCATGGGTAAAACAAACATGTGGATGTTCTCAGGTATGATACAGGGATGATTTATGTGTTACAATAAACTAAAATCATAAGGTGATAAAAATGTGTTACACTGCAGAGGGGTCAGGGAGATTGGACAAAGTTCGCTTTTCTGTTATTTTTCTTCTTAAAAATTTCATCAAGGGCCCTTTCACTGTGGGAAATGTACTCTTTGCTCCTTAATTATCCGATTTTAATATCATCACCTTTTTGTTCAGATTAACCTTTTAAGAGGGTGTGTAAAATAAGTCTGTAATTAAAACGTCTTTCCTTGTCCTACAATATAACTTGCACCAGTACGCCATTATTTCTGCTGAACCAATCTATAAACAATCATTCAACAGCTACCTGCAGTTTCACAAGAGTAAAAGCACCAGTAATTTACTGTCCTACCACGGCAGACTGCTGTGAATCTATTTTTATTCAAGATACTAAACCTGCAGCTAATGTTGTTTGTAGTCTTGACTTGGGCTAAATTGCATACTGGTTGGCAGGCAATATAGAAAAAATATAGGATGTTGATTTTCTGCGTGTGTATCCTTTATATGTGTATCTGAAGCAATAATAATATAGTTCCTGTTGCAAGGATTATGACTACATGTTTTGGTTTTAGGTTTTTGTAGCCTTGGTGACGGAAACTAAACATGGTGACATCCAGATTGCTGAAATTGCATAAAATGAGGAAAATCAAGACTGATGAAGTTTGGTATTGACATTATATGGTGCAAAAGGATGATTTCAAATAATTTTTGTGATCCATATAAATCAGAGGTTAATCGTCACACCGGTAGTGTTTTCACAAAGCCAAAAAATTGTTAGCAATGTAACACATCTAGCAGATTAGCAATCTCCGTGCTCTTTTTTGTTTGACATCATTTGTGGGGTATACTGAACCTTCAACTTCTAGGGTCTGCTGCTAGTGGGCTTTATTGTCAAGGGCTCATGACACACCATATTCTGTCAAAAGGTGCACATAAACCCACTGCAAAGTCTCCAGCTCAAAGTCTCCAGCTGACTGCAATTTTAGGAAAAAAGAACACTATTACATTAGGTGACATTTTCTAAAGCTGCTCTAATTCCTTATATATATATATATATATATATATTACAATAGAACACAATACTGTTTGTATATAAAAGGTGTGATGACCCCACAGACAGTTATTACCTCACTCTGCAGGTCCCCTCAGCCCATGGAGCGTTCCAGCTTCTTTTAACTCTAACTGTTTTTACCAAAAAGGCCCTGATAAACTGGCTATACACTACCTGCCCTGAGTTAATGACTGGCTGGTGAACACAGTGGAGCATTTAGCCAGCATTTAAAACCAGATATTTTCCTTAGGAGTTGATAACAGCCAGTTGGCCTGAAACATGATGCCAAATAAATGTTTATGATTCGTATCTACTGGATGTTCAAATAAGCAATTCTTTGCCAACATGTTAGCCATAACAACTTTATAATGTGATAATATTTCAATGTGATGCCCCCAAGTGGCCAAAAAATAAAATAATGCAGGATAAATGGTTAACGTCAAGGTTTTATAAATAATAATTAAAACAATCGAAAGTTCTACCATATCATGGCAACTAAATGTTTGGGGAAAGCTAGCACTGCTATCAGCTTTGTGTGTGTTTCGTGTTATTTGTCATTTCATCTGGATGAAAAACATTTGCTGGCAGTGCAACAGAAGGATTTAATCTGAGCTTTGTTTTACATCACAATTAAAACCAGTGATCCCAATCAGTAATTTCCTGTGTTACCATGTTCCCCCAGAGTAACACAGTGTTACACAGTTTTATTGAGGTTTTCTAGATTTTCTGATGTATTTGAAAGAAGTATGGAATCTAAAACACCCTGGGTTCACATGTACTTTAGGGTTTGGAGATATTTGGTTGATACAACAGATATGTTATCCCAGATATAACAGGCTGTCAATTTTAAACAAAAAGTGTATTTTTGTAGAAACTAAACAATTTAGAATCCATGTCTGTACTCCACAGAATAACCTGTGAAGAAGGACGTGGCTACATGTGCCTCAGTTATGGTACAGACCATGGTTGCATGACTTTAATTACATTGTCTGTTTGGCAGAACAGTGGCACATCAATCTTATCTGCTCAGCTGCATGCAACAACCCTCAAACCTCAACACAAACCTCTCAGCTGCCACAGGACACACACAAGTACAGTACAGAGTGAAAACCATTTAGTTTTAATCACTTTAGAATCTCACCTTCTGTCTCAAGCTAATCCAATCCATTCTAAGGTTACTGTTGCCATCCCAAAAACAACCACAGTTTTCTGATTTTGGTATTTCATAAAGAGCAGTAAATAAGGTGTAATTATTATGTATTTGTTTTACTAACAAATCCTCAATCTAATCTAGATTAATCAAATATCATTAATATTAGACATGTAGAAATGATCACAACTGATTTTAGTGAGTGTGAATGTAGAATTATACGTGTTGACATTATGTGAATTGTTTTGCACTATGTTTATTTATAGATGTAGATTTACGTAGGGAAATAAGAAAAGATAAGACTAGATGAAACTATATTGATCCACATGTGGAACTTGGCTCATTGCAGCAGCAATATTAATAATATGGATTCAACTGTAGTTTCACAGCCATAATATCCTTAAGTACACTTTTTTATCAGTAAAATCGATGCAGTGCTTCAGACTATTACATCACCATTATACCCATCATTGCAGCATTAGAAAGTTGCAATTTTCTATCAGTCAATTTGACCATAGAAATGTCCCGTATCCCAGGCAAGCCTCTTTGTTTGTTTTGTTTAGCATTACAGATTGGGCCTTAACAATGTTTGATCTAGCTTAATTGAAGATAAGGCCAACTTTATCTCCAGCTCAACAAACAGCAGGGTATAGCCAAGTAGGAGTGATGGATGGTCCCTCCTGGCTTCTCTTGTTGTTTGTTTCATCCCTTGCTGTGTTTAAAAATGACCCTTCAAAATGGTACCAAGGGTGGAAACTAGTGTTCTCGGCTGCGCTGAAGGAGGACATGCTTGCTTGGGTAATCCTTTACCATAGCTTTTACAAGGGCCATTCTTGGCACCAAGGCAACCCTTCAAACATCAATATCGAGTGTGTGCTATCCCCTTTGGGTAGGTTCAGTTGATGGCTTTCCATCCCTGTATGAGGGCTTGCTGGCAGAGATGGAAGAGACATGGGAATGCACTGACATTGATTTCTTCATCCCAGTGCACACGCTGATATATCGACTGCGGTGCCGATCAGTTAGAAACATTCTATTTGCTGCTGTTTGGTGGAGCTGCAAGACAGAGAACAGAATTTTATCCAAAGAGTCAAAGCTGCCGAGTCAAAGGCCATACGCATTTCATTTGACTGCAGCAGTCTTCTTTTTCTGTTTCTTTCAGGAAGAAATTCTACTTTGCCGAAGTCAGTTTAGAAAAGAAGCCTTGACTTACTGTTCAAGCTATGATGACAACCGATGTGATTATGCTGAGGGGTGTCTGAGTGCAAATAGTAAGGCTGCTCTTCTCTGTTGCACTTACTGTCATTCACTTGCAGTCAGCTGCTTATAGTTAAAATGCCCATAGCCTCTTTGAAGGGTAAAGACACGCATAGACTAGAAAGTCAGGTGGGCCTTCCCTCTTTCGTCACAGTGAAAAGTCTCTGTTGCATGGGGCTTTGTAATCATAATTTAGTCATCTCAATGGTGTCATCGCTCGCTAATTATAAGTCATGCACAGCACAGAATTCACAGACTGCAGGATGTTAAGGCGGCTTCTGATGTCTTCAGAGGTATATTTTGCAGCTTGTTGTCAGCGCGGCTAAAATAAACATGCTCTGGTTCTGACATCTGTCAAAGTGAATTATAGATCTCGAGAAGAGTTGCAGAAGTCACAATTTTTCTTCTTGGTTTACAGCTTTGTTGTTTGTTATAATAAGTCATGCGTTTTAAGTGCCTGACTGGAATCTGAGTGATACAACACATGCTCTAAAAGCAGAATACAAGGAGAAAAAACACTGCAGCTGCTTCCCACCTTCAGGTCATAAACCTGATTGTGTGTTTGTGTGTGTGTGTGTGTGTGTGTGTGTGTGTGTGTGTGTGTGTGTGTGTGTGTGTGTGTGTATGTGTGTATGGAAGGGTGCAAAAGACCTTGTAG
>JAVQJD010006539.1:0-22910 GCA_036023655.1 Nannoperca australis
GACACAGCCAGGTTTCAGTAAGGCAGAATATATCGATATCATTATCTGATATCAGTTCGTTTACTAGAACAGCTTTAGATGATAGAGATCTGATATTTAAGAGTCCACATTTAATTGTCCTGTTTTGTTAGCTGTTAGTTCAGATATGTTTATCAGGTACAGATGTGGAGTTGCTGTATGGATCATGGACGGATGGTTGCCTTTTTGTATCTACCTGGTAGATAGAATTAGATCGTAAACATTTTAAATGCATTTGTTTTTTTCATCCACAAATCACAAATCACACCAGAAAGACTTCACCATTACTCTGAGTGTTATTTGGGCATGCAGATAGTGCACTATATCCAGTTTGGCCAACGTTGGATCTATCTGTCAGTTTCTTCAGCTGTTTCTCAGTTCGTTTTAAAAAAGGAAGCCATCTTTCTAATTACTCTCTGGAGATCTTTAGCAGAAAGCAGACCATAACATTTAATTGTGATAACAAACGGGAAAAAAACCATTTCCCTCTCATTTGTTAGGTTCATATAAAGGTTCACAAGGACATTCATTATTTTTTAATCGTAGTACCTAACACTGCACTTAGACATTTTTATTTTATTTTATTTTATTTATTTGTTATTATGGACTGGATCTTTGCATCAGTATGTTTACAATAATCTGATTGACATCATAGCAGTAAGTATGGAGCATAATTTCCTGGATCAATAAAGTCCAGTCCAGGCCAATCTTTATCGAGTTAGTGATTCCTCTCAGCTGTGATAGACGGTCTCTGCAATGCAATAAAGGAAACCAGAGCAAGTCCTCCTTTAAAGTTACGGCATGAGGGAACGTACCACATAGCAGTGATCACTAAATATAGCAGACATTGTTGTCTCCCTGTTCATTACAGGTTTCACATTGCGTTTGAAATTTGCATCTAATAAAATATAACTCGATTGGCTTCCACACTAGTTGTGATGTCACACAATTGTGCTCATAGGTGCACTTCTTAAGCTCTGATTGCAGAGAAGCAGAGATGGTCCTTCACCATGCAACAAAGGAATGGGGAGACATTTTTCTAATGAATCTGAACATACACCAGTCTGTAAAGTGAATGTCAATCATCCAGAAAACTATGAGAAAAATACTTTTTGGAGTGTAGGACGGTCCTTTTTAAATTGAATAAAAAAGGTTTCCAAAGCTGGATTTTGTCTGAGTGAGGGTAACTCCTGCAGAGGTTTCCTCTCATGGTGTCCCTCAGGGTGAGGCAGGTAAACAGAGTGTGGTGTGGATCCAGGCTTTCTTCAGCACACACTGCAGCATCTTCAAGTGGAACAACTTGTCATGCCTCACATCTTGATATGCAGAAAGAAATTAAGCTAAATTAACTAAATTGCTTTTAAGTGCAATCTAGCTCTTGAGTAATTTTTAAGCTAATTACATCAAAATATCAGCTCATGCACCAAATTAGGCAGGAGGTAAGAGAGTGTAGGAAGGAGGAAGCAAAGGGAGAATGTAATGACAGAGGGAGTGAGAGAGATTGGGAGGGCAAGACAAATATGAAACAGCAAACAGGATGACTGCCTCTGAAAGAGTGGGTGAGGTGAAGATATATTTGATTCTATTTTTACAGAATAACTCTTTAGCTGTGTGATGACGAATTACTTTCTCTGTGTCACAGAAAACAAAGTGCCCCACTGGGAGCCCTGTGCTATTTCATGATTTCTCTGACCCTGGCAGTGACAAAGTGAAAGTAAAGAGAGAGACTTCCAAACTTGCCACAGACAGTCTTACAGCATTAGAAATAAAGTAGGCTTATAGGACGTGACGGTGCATGTTTACATGCAGCTGTGAGGTTCTGTCCTGTGTAGGTGTGTTTGTGTGATTGAGTGAACGACCTGCCTGATAATTGATTAAAAAAGGATGGAAAGATTGTATAAATGTCCATGTCAACTGCATCACTACTGGACAGAATGTGTAATCAATGCCATTTGCTTCAGGAAGGAAAGACAGGTATTAATCCCATGAGCTGTGTCTTGCATTTGACATTGTTGACTCTCAATACTAACCTCAATTTTTCAAAGGCGCCTGGAAATCAATTTGTTCTTGAGATGCTCCGACCTCTTCGCCCACCTTTTGATTCTCTCAAAATTCTCATCGATTAGTCCAGTTTACAAGGCCCCAGCCACATTTGCTGTAGCCTTTCCCTGGATTATTGGATTGGCTTGTTTTTGTTTTCCTTCACCTAAAGCTGCATTAATCAGTATTTATTGATATTACCATTGAATTAATGACTGCAGTAATATGGAATTGTTGCTGGTAACACTGTCTGGGTTTGGATTTGGTCCAAATGGGAAGAAAGCCATATTAGTAGTGGCTGATGAAGACAGGCACATATCTTGCATCACTTAGATTAAGATACATGTCTGTAACATCTGTTTAACCACATTGCTTTCTTGACACCACATAAAAGAGTGACTTGAAACTCCACATACATAAAGAAATCCTGTGCTTTTGACCATCCAATCAAATCAAACTGCATTCCTCTCCCTAACTGATATCGATACTTAGAAAAGCTAACGTTATACTAAAGAAGTAAAGATTCAATTTATTGCATTGGGTCTGTAAGGTTATAATCCTTAAAGCAATATACTCTGTGTGTGTGTGTGTATATACATTTTTCAGAAACAAAATTCTTGTTTTGTCCAGAATATTGCACAAACACAATAAGCATGCGCCTAATAATGTTGATTTGTCAGCAATTATCTGTAGACAAATGTTGGTTTTCATCCAAACAAAGAAACATCTAGCCACAGGCAACTTTTGCTGAGGGTTTCAAGTATTGGCAGCTCAGCTATTCAAACAAATGCAATAGGGCTGAGATTTTCTTTTTTTGAAAATGCAAAATCCACCATCTGGAAAAATCAATACCTGAGAAGATGAAAGCAAACCACAATATGATGTGCTATTTAAAAAACATGAGTTGCAGAGTTTCTTAATATTTGTACTCATGAGATCACATCTTGTTGAAGCAAAGACTTGAGAAATGAACAATGTTTTAGAATTAGCTTTAAGGCCTTAACTGAACAGCATGGAAGATCTTGGAAGGCAAAAGCAGGAGATCAATTTGAAACTTTGTTGCTCTAATTAAGATCCTGCTGACCCGGTGCTCGCACTAAAAAGCAAACCTGTAAATGATTTAAGGTTATTTCAAGATTTGACAGAAACTAGATGTATATATTTGTCTGATCTCAGTAATTTGACCTTGATTGCTTGACTGCAAAACAGACTAAATGTTTAATTGTCTAATTAGACATGTTTAATTCCGATTTAGATGTGAAATGATTTGGGTGTGTTTGGGGAGATATTTAATTCATGGCACTTGGTTGGGGTTAAGTGAATTAATATGAGAATTACCTTCCACGATTAGGTAATGCAAAAGCTCTTCACATAGCCAGTGGGCAGGAAAAGGGGCTGAATCTTGGGGGAAATCAACAAGGATGTACAATTAACATGGCACCTCAAACTGAGATTAAAGCACACGAGGTTGGTGGAAGGCAAAGTGCTGGAGACATGGGGATGTACTATAAGGTTGCAGGCAGTTACAAAAGCAGCTTTCAGCTTTGACCTTTGGCTTAAAATCATCACAACATTAAAACAGCAGGATGTCTTTCAAGACAGCTCTTTCTGCTATTATGGGACTTGTATTACAATACCAAACTCTTTCTACTCCACAAAGTCTTTGCCCTTTCTGATAGGACTATAGTTGATAATCCCACTTCCTGTTGTAATACTGATGCAACATGACATCACACACAAGAGCAAACCACCAATTTCTTTCTACAAGAAATACAGGTATTGCCATTCTCCATAACATACATCTGACAAACTGAAACGATGTCACCTGGAACCTGACCTATTCTGACTGGCAAACACAAGGTTGTAGGTGGTATATCTGGCATATGCATGTCTCAGGCGTAACATGCCAACGCGATGCATCTGTCACATTTCTCCCCAACAGTGAGTGAAGTGAGCTGCCTGGGGTCAGGGATGCATACATATGCAGGCAATGCAATTTTCCCCTCTACCTTGTGGGGTTGAAGATGTGAAGCCTTGAGTGGAACTCTGCTTTTAGGCATAACAACCACTCTCTCGTGGTGCCATTCAAGCTGTGCCTTGAGTGGACCAAAAGTGCACACTCGCTCTCTAAGCCAAAGCAACATCAGTGCTGACTTAATTGACAGTGACTTAAGAGGTCTGCCCAATGGGCTCAAGAGGCTACTTTGGAGGCAGCCCCGAACAACATATATAAAAATATTACATAGCATTACCATCTAAGGGCAGAGAGGCTTACTACTACCAAATGCTTTTGTCTTTCTCTGTGTCAAAAGGTTTCAGCATTTAATGATATTATATGATAACAGATATTTTGTCATGTGTGTCCATGTCTTTGGACATTTTTTGTCTCCTAATGGCAGTATGAAATGCCACACATAAGGCACTTTAACTACAAACTGTAGTACTTGATTACTGGACATTACAGTGTACAGCCGTTTCTGTTATTTGTTTCTACACTCGGGAGTTTAAATGAGCCAGATGAGTAACAAAGGAATCTAGTTTGCCTTACACATTTAGAAATGTCAGTAAAATATGCAGTGATTATAGAAGCAGTAGGACTGAGTGTTTACAACTTGCGGACAGACGAAAGAACAGGTTGCCTGTCTCATATGTTTTGCAAATGAGCCTGTACAGTACTGATGTATCTAACCTTTGGAAGTATTCCTCACAAAGTAAACATGGCTGCAACAACAATTGTCTCCCATGGGACTTGCAGCATGCACAACAATATCCACCATAGTCTGTGGCAGCAGCCATAACACTTTCAAATAGGAATTAGCTTGTGTTATGTACCAGGCTTTTTACTCTCTTACATGCAGATTTCCCCCTGAAACCATTCGATGATCATGGAAATTAAGCCCAAGCATATTTATTTGCCAGCCAGACTCTACCACTCAAGTAGGCTCAACATTTGTTTTCCTTGTTGTCACCATGTCTCCGGGGAGCTGTGTGCCACCTGTTCTGTTTCCGGGCGGAAAATGATTGTGGGGAAGTGGGAACGAAGGGTCTCATTTTGCCTCATGATTTTCAGTGAGAGTTTGGTGACACATTAGCCTGCAGCATCAACTCTCACTGCACCGTGACCAAGCCGGAAACTTTACAACAAATATGATTGATGAGTGGCTCTCAGCAGAAAACTCTCAGGGGTGTTTTCTGGAAAAGTCAACTTTTTAAAATGAAGAAAAACTAGTTATTTTTTTTGCTCATGTATCTTTGCTAAAATGTAAGAACTTTCAATAGTTTTTAATGTGACATTTATATTATTTATTTCTATAACATTGTATAATTATGCCACTTCTATTATCCAATAACACCTTGACATTATTTGAGTTTTCTCTATGATTAGCTGTAATTCAAGTAATGAATGGTTTCCATGGTTTCATCTTAAATCTTATGTAAATATAACTCATTTGGTATATGACCTTCAGCATCTGAATGATATATACAGTAGGAGATATAGGCTTACTGACAGACTGTCCATTTTAGTGATCAATACATAAATCCATTGATTAATCAGTTAATATTCTGACATCAATTGAAGGGGAAATAGTCAGACAGCTGCTGACTTCATAGTGAGTGAAGTGACCCTAAATGAAAACATGTTTGAACCTCATCATTAATGTTGAGGGACATTTACGTTTACATGTAAGCAATGGTTTTAAAATGGCTATACACTAATCCAAATGTTCACAACCATCTTATCCAACATTTATTAATCTAAAGTGCACTGTGAAGACCTGTGGAAGGGCTTTGGTATTTTTATCCTACAGTATTGCTGGATTAATACATACAATGCAACATTCTCTGCTTTCACTTACATTACTCTAAATACCATGCTAATATCTATAATTACCACTGACATCTCCCCAGTGGATTTAATGTTAGTTAACCAGTTGGCACTTGTTTTATCTAAATTGTATTGAAGCCTCCAGTAAAGTGCAAATATTAAGCGCAGTACCTCAGTCATTAGCTGTTGCCCTGTACCAAGGAGGTCCCAGCTGTGGGCTGTTCTGTGCGCAGCGTGCATTTTCTCGCTGGGCTCACTTTCATTTCCTCCCACGGTCCATAGACATACAGGTCAGGAGGCCTGCAGACTCTAAACCACCAATAAGAGGGATTGTTTGTGTCTGCCTGTGTGCTAAAGCCAAATTCTGTGGCATGTGACCTTAATAAGAATATGGCTGCTGTGCTGTTCAAAACAATGTTCTAACCAATGCCGTGGGTATGTATTTTTTCATAGCCAGGAAAAAGTGTGGTTCAAGGTATGGCAATGTAGGTTGGTCCACTACTTTGAAATACAGCAACTACTAGATGGATTGCCAATTTTGTACAGGTTTTCATGGTACCCAGAGGAAGAATTGTACTGACTTTGGTGATCCCTTGACTTTTCAAGTGCCACCACGAGGTCAAAGTTTTAATTTGTTCAATATTTTGGACATCAGATGCACTTACATTGTAAGTGGGGTTTAATTTAGAAAAATAAGAAGATGAAAACCAAGACCAGGACAAAGACCACCAATACAGCCAATACCATGACAGAAGGCAAAGAACAAAAAGAGTGTACAGTCTGAAGTTGTATTCTGTCCCATTAAAAAAAATAAGGTCTTCCAAATGCAGTGAGGACACAGAAAAAGAAAAGTTGGATTTATGATGAAACACATTGTGTGGACATGTGTAGATGATATGAAATAATAATGAGACTGCCATTCTGATGCGCTTCTGTTTGTTGACCTTTTGCCCTGCGAGGGCACTTACAATCTATGTAATGCTTCCTGCCTTTTGTTCCCCGGGAAGTTAGGTGCTCACAGTCCACAGTAACAGTTTGCATGCAGCTAAGTTCTCTCTAACACTAAAACAATCTAGTGAAGACCCCACAAAGAGCAAAAATCTTTTCCATATATCCATATATTAAAAATAGCCATTTGACATCACACACATACTTGTAAGGTCAAACTTGATTGCACTTCTTCTCTACAAATTAGGCCCCTCGTTGAGTTTTTCCTGCACCTGGGTAACACCAGGTTCAGACAGGAGGCGGAAGTTCTGCAAATGCCTGCTTCCTTTTGGTGCCAATGTTAACCAGTTGGCAGGCACACAATCTCCACAAATCTGGCAACAAAAACACACAAATATTTGATTATAAACAATATAAATGATATATGATAGAAAATATCTGATTCTGATAGATGATAAAATATGGATCACATGCTTGCCAACCCTTTTGATTTTTCTGCCTCTCTCCCCACTGTTCTCCTGGTGTTTCAATTCCCCAATTTATCATGAATTTTATATTCTAATATTTAATAATCTGCTCATCCACTATATTTAGTTTCACTGCTGTTTGTGATTGTGTTTTTTGAATGACGTACCACATATTTGTCTGTTTGAAAGAGCAGAGGAGCACATGGGACTGTGTGAACAGCCAGGCTACTGCAGGACTGACATACCGCTGTGCTTCTGCCTCCTGTCTGAACCTGGCTGAAGGCCAGGCGAGGATACAGAACAGACAGAACTTTCAAGCGACGCCCACAGAAGAACAGGAAGATTAAAAAGAACTGTTAAAGTTGTGTTTTGCCAAACATTCTAGTCATTTAGTTTTTATAGGAGCAGGCCCCAGTATGAGGGGGCAGATTCCATTTCGGGCATGAACCTTTGCTTTGGTAACCTTTAGAAGAGAAGCGAGAAACGGGCAGAGGAAGCCAAGTCAAATAAGTAAGGATGGAGAGCATAGAAACTACAGGGAAAGGTGGAGATGAAAAGAGGAAATGACACACAGAGTGAAACAGCCGAAGAAAAGGATAGCAGAGCAGAGAAAAGACCATGGCCTTCTGTAATGAGCCCTGGTTAAGAAGCAGCACTATACCGTCTGTCGGGTTTCATTTTGTATTGATGCCTCCATGCTTTTTCTCTTTCAGTCCGTGCGCTGTAATCATGTTGTCTTGTAGAACTTCTAGAAAAAAAAAAAAGAAAAACATAAGAACTCTGTCTTCGGCTCCCATAGTAGGTGGCTCTGTTCACTTCCCCTTTCAGACATTCAGACTGGAAATGTGCACAATGTTCCAGACGTTTCCATTCGTGGACTCGCTCTGTTGTCTCTACTCGATCAGACGCTTTGAGTCTACAAGGCAACATGGCACGCAACAGTACATAACGCCGCCTTTGCACATCTTTGATCCAGATGCAAATAGGCTTGGCTTCACTGTAAGCACTCTGAGGTGGGTTTCTTCGACTTGTCAGAGTGGTCTCTGGATAGCTTCCCTTCAAGATGATTGCACTGTGTCTTTGACAAGACAAAAATAATTGTAGATGATCATTTGAATATGAACAGGGACATGGAGAACCAAGTGCACTCAATATGAGAAAGTTGTTCTCATATCTAGCAAAGTTTTTGACAGCGTGAGCCGCAATACTTGCCCAAACAGTCACAGTGATGTTATTCCCTAAAGAGAGCAACAGATCTCTTAAGTTGCTGATGGCAAAGAAACTCCAATTTCTGACTGCTGTTCTAATTGAGTGGATGAAGGCTGATGTGTGAGACGAACAGTGACTTTGGCATCTCTATAACTGCACATTTTCTCTGACTTATTCTAAAAAGCGCTGGCTAATTGGCATGTTTCAAAGATGCACCCTCTCTTCGAAGACATCAAACAAAAATCCATTGGTACATGGTTAGAGAGTAACTTAAGAAAATCAAATCTGAGCCTTTTTAATTACCTAGAAGCCAGACGGGTATGTGTGATGTTCAAGAACAGCGTGTGCTTTATTCATTTATATTATATTTTAAATTAAATTATATATTTATGTGTATACACACACACACAGCATGTTCATGGCAAGTTGTGTTGCTCTCTGGGATCATTCCTCCAGTCCTCAAACAGAAGCCATCCCGTTTACATTGTCAGTTTTTCTTTGACGATCAGGCTGCTTACATACCCCCAACGTTATTTTGATTCGTGCATCTCAGCCTTTTATCACTGAGCTGTTTCTACTGACAAAATGGGACTCCCTGCGGGCCAATTATTTTAGTTTTCTCATTGGCAGCGCGGCTTCACTATTAGTGTGGGCTTATGGATATAGCTAAAGTAATATATGATGCCCTCTGTTTGTGTGTGGGTGTGTTCACGCATTTGCGTGCGCATGTCACAACTGACAGGGAGGTGCGTCAGTGTGCTTATATTACGAGTCTTCTTCAGAGTCCTCACAATGAGAGCTCTGTCTCCGGAGGGAGCCTGTCCAGCTCCACCAGAGAAACCAAATAAATAAGACAGTGCTGAAAAAAACCCAAGAGGCGCTGTCAGAGAAACATGAAGAGAGCACGCCCAGTCCTAATGAAATTGGCAACACGAACACAGAAGGCGTTTCATGGCGATCTCATGCCGGTGTAATGATTCTGCGCCCTGGATTGTACCAATTTCAGACAGGTGTTTACTCCGACTGAGTGGCCAGTGCCTACGGCTGTCTACACAACAACACGTTTCATTTAGATTGGTTTGGGCGCTATCAAAGTGGGGAGGGGGGCGCTGGCCCGTGTATTATATTGAAGTCTGCTTGAAACATTCCACGCATGAGTGCTCTCAAACGAGCATCATCCAGCCAGCTGTTTAATTGAAAATACTGTAGCTTCAAAGGGTATAAGTTTCACAAAGTTACTCAATCCATGTCTTTGCAGTCAGTTTGGAAATTGCATGTCTATTAAAAGTCCAACAAAAAATGAGAATGAGTTAAAAACTTCAAGAAATGGAATAGATCCCGTGGGGACACATACAATTATATTTTCTTCACAATTTGATATCTGATGTCATTTATTAATTAATTTCTCGCGAAATTGCAGCAAAGGACAAACAACAGTTCCAACACAAACTGGACATGCTTTGCATGCAATATGCAACAACCAAGAAGGTTGGTTCACCTGGCAAAAAAGTAAAAAATGTCACACATAATTCAGTAGATGCTGTGACCAGTTTTTATAGGGACTATTTCTTTGGTAGAAAGTAGTAAGGTAGGACATTCACAAACAAAATTCCATTCACCTACATTGCATTAGGGTGGAGGGTGAAATCTTTACCTGTGGTCCGGTGTAATATAACAGTACAAGAAGCCTGTTTGTTGTCCTGAGCTGTCTACCGTTCTTCATATGTATGATGTTGTGAACTGAACCACAGGTGGGCAAAACCTGGTCAAATGAAGCTAAAACATTCAGCATGGTAGATAGCACCAGGGGTATATTGGGGTGACCCAACCCTTTAAACAGCTGTGAGGTATGCACTGGTATGTTTTCTCTTATAGGATTCAGATTCGTATCGTAGTAGCATTTGTCTCAAATGTCCTCATAAAGTCTTGCATACAACAGCTAAGAGGCCGATAATAACAACACACATTTCACACTTGTACACTGTTACGCAGGGGTTAAAAGGACACTTTGACAAGACATACACTCAGGGACAAGGACCTGATGTAGAGCACTGTTCACCCCCAACAACTAATAAAACACTCAAGGAACGGCCTCTCGCTGCCACGGTAACAAATGTCCATATAGGTTACCCCCGGTGTGTGGTAGAGAGACGACATGAGCTACGGTGTAAGGGGAAAGTAGAAGATGTACCCTCAAAACTGAGGTCAATTATGTTGGAAGTTATCCATGGCTTAGAGCAGGGACATTGCTGCCGTCACACAAGATAATAGCTATTACTGACAGGTTGGTAAAAGTCGTGGAGTACAGTGCTGAGCTATAATTTCTTGGAGGTTATATGCCAGTGGTGTCAGCTTGCATCTATAAGGTATTCTTCTCTGCAACAACAACAACAACAACAAAACAAGGAGAATGCGTTCTTTTTTGATAAATAGTTCCTGGCAAGTGTTTTGTGCAGTGCCTTTCTTTCCAATTTGTTTATTTGCTCAGGCCTGTTGTGATGCATTACAGATCTACACTGTTCCTAATCCTCTGCAGCACTGGCTTTGACAGCTTTTGGAAAGGCATACAAAGCAGCAAGCAGCAAGTTCTCCTCCTTTTATTTTGGACTCCTAAAACTTGTATAGACAGCATCTGAAACCAAAGTTTGCATACTGTACGTGTGTGTTTGTGAACAAAGCTGTGTTCTTGGGGAAATCAATCTCCACGTCTGTGTTAAATGGAAGAAACCAGAATGTAAACTTTATGGCACTATTTATTGTAAGACGGATACACACACACACACACACACAGACAGTCTCACTACCACTGCAAGACCATAAAGATTACAGCTACAGTCAATCATTTGAACTTAGATGTGTGTTTAAAGAAGAGTCCAGAAACTACAAATATCTTTGATGGGGGCAGGAGAAGTATCTCTCTTTTGCTTTTCCAGCATTTCTTTATCTATCTCTCTATATATCTATCTCTCTATCTATCTATCTATCTATCTATCTATCTTTTGTTTCTTGCAGTTCCTCTTTCGTCTTCAGGCTCAGCTTTTTTTCTATGGCTTAGCTTTTGTTTCTGTTTCTATTTCTTCACTCTCCGCTCGGTCTTTACCTCCCTCAGATTTTTCCTTTCCTGTCTTTCCCTTTACTCCCTCTGAAGATGGCCTTCACACAGAGTGAGGGGGAAAATGAGCTCGGTGAGAGGCCAGGCCAGCGCGGCGAAGTCAGACAAAGAAACGAGCGACAAGCTGACAGTTCACACACACACACACACACACACACACAGCTTCTTTAATTGAGGGAAGCTCGTCAGGTGTGCTCAGGTAGCGCTGTCCACTGTTGGGAAGTGCTGATGCATCAAAAATGAGCACCACTGGTAGTAATGCTCCTGTCATGCATCAGTCAGTGGGGCAGGTATCATTATAGGCATACAGGGAAGGGCGGAGACTGTTACTGGTGAGAGTTGACTTATTATAGGCGCTGCTGTATCATCTTTAAGCAACTTCCTCATTTTAATGCACCTGAAAGATGAGCTCACATTTGCTCCATGAATTTTTTTTACAATTGAAGCATTAAAAACCACAATGACAGCACACCAACACTTTATAGTACTGCTGATATGTATTTCCTCAATTCCCCATCTGCTGTCAGTATTCTGACTTGAAAAAGACACATTTTGATTTAATTGGCTTTTACAAATACTTTAAATGTATGAAAAATAAATAAACTTTACACTCTCCAGGTGTCATTGAATTCACACTGCAACAGCTGACAGACAATACAATAGAGGTATAGTTCTGTCAATGATAGGCTGAGCCACAAACATCCCTTATAGTCCTGATATTTCTTGTTTTGAAAATCACCACCAAGAAGGTTAGAAGATTGAAGTTGGGGGGGGGGGGGTCACACAAATAGCCTGTTACAATACAATACATGCGGTGTGTAAAGTGATACTTCAAGGAGATACACTTGGCACATCCTTTCAGCTACAAAGAGACATTTCATCAGGGCTCCTTACTGAGAGTACAACCAGAAAGGAAAACCTTGCAATCTAATGTGGAAGCCAAGAGAGACAAGTTGTACATTTAAAGGCGTGACTTTGGCCTCAATATTCCATTTTCCCCGATGCAAATGGCACCCTGAAGAGATTTTGGTGTTAAATAGGAACAGCTTAGAGAAACAAAATTAGCACAGGTCACCCACTTATGAGAGCTATTCCGGCGGGTGGAGGGGCAATGCCTAATGAGGGACATACTGCCTTTTTAGAAAAGATGGATGCAACCATATAAACACTTGTATCACTCTTACAGAAAGTGTAGTGAGAATGGAATTCAAAGCTATTTCCATCCAACCACGCTTTGCTGACTCATGGCTAATTGTCTGGTAAATTTAAATGCAAACAATTGCATTTGACGTCAAGTCATGAGGAAGACTGACAGGAGTCAACAAGATCAATAAACAAGGCTTATGATTATGCATTTCATGAGGGATGTGCTTCAACCATAGCAATGGGGCCCCTCTTCAAATTCAGAGTTTTGGGCTACACTAAGAGGCCTCATCTGCTTTTTGGAGCTGCAAGATATTTCTCAATTCAGATTCCTAGTCTGGTAGCAGTCGCTGGTTGATGAGTAAACCCTGGGCTGGTCAAGTGTTACAAGACTGAATCATCTCTGTAGTGGGAGTTGCAACAAATGTGAGTAACATTCATCCAGTTTGACTTTTCAGCCCGGGTTGGAGTGCTATATTCCTCACCCTGCCAGATTTCAGATGGGACCTTTCAAAGGAGCTTAAATTAAATCCATAAAAGTCAACAATGAGAGCTTAAGAAATTCAAATGTTCAGGTTCCACCCCTTGATGTAGTTGTGTAGACATATGACCATTTGCACGGCCTACCTCAAACATTCAAGCAACAGAATCTTGTGAAATGAATAGCTTTTCACAGCAGTTGGCTAACTATGAGTCACCCAAACACTTTGCTGACTGTGAAAGTTATTTGATTTGGCTCCAAATATTAACAGTTGTCATGGAAACTTGACCAAACCAAATAGAAAGCACTTGTTCAAAAGTTTAATTTTGCAGCTGCTTGCTAGTGGGCTTTTCAGATTTCTATTAGTGGCTATAGTTCCCGTTTGGCTCATTATTTTTACTATTAACTGATATACAAGTGCCACAAAGTATTTCAAATAAGCAGGGCTCCTTGGACATGAACAATACAAAAGCCCCTTGTTAAATCATGTCTGTGCCTGAAAGTGAACTACCTCATACAACAATAACCCAGACAAAAAAATCTATAAAATCATTGTGCGTGTAAGCAAATCCAAACTTTACTCCCGACACTGCCTTGACAGAAATGAAACGATCCCTGTGTTCAGTTGTTTACACTGCTGCTGATTGTCTCAGATACAACTGGGTGAGAAAATCATACATATCGCCTGCATTCTGATGAGTTGTTATCGGCCAATTATTTTCTTCCGGCTGTCAACTGAAATTAAGCTGTATTTCTGCAAGCATGGCTAACAACCCACGGGGAGGTCTGTCTGTCGGGTGTGTGGTAGTGCTGTGTGTGTATTTGGGGGGTGGTGTGGTGGGTGCACTATATAAGCCAAACAGACTACACCCTTATTGTACACCACCCCTGCCTCTCTCTTTCCCCCTCTTTATTACCCCTTTTTCATGTTCCTGTTCACATTCCAGCACTCTGTTTTTACTTTCCTTTTCTGTTATTCACAGAGGTTCTTCCTCATTTTCCCTTATTATAGTTTCACGGCTCTCTACGTGAAGCGCTGTGTCTAGTTTTGGTACAGACTGTTCCTCGCTTCTTGCTTTTTTTTCTTGCTTTCTCTGTCATACCCTCATTTACAGTGTTCCTGTCCTACTACTGCTGTCTTCATATGCCTCCCCTGTTGGTACTAAGTTTGGTGTCGTGAGTTATTTGTCTTTTTCTCTTCAGTTTTCTCACCTCTTTCTTTTAAATGCATGCACACAATATCCACGTAAAAGAAAACCTTGCATTTACTGACAGAAAAGCTCAAACAAAGTTCTACACACATGCATCAACTACGCAAGGCACACACAAACACAGGCAAAATAAACAGGAGCAAGCAACTGACAAATTCTCCGACTCGGTGAAGGAAGCAAAGGCATAACAGGCCAGAAACAATTAAGCACAGAGAGGAGACGCGCCCGCTAGTGAGGGACATTTACATTATTGAAAAGGACTTTGTGGGGAACGGTGGAAGCTGCATGCCCAGAAAACACACAAGCTGCCTGCTTCACTGTTGGACATGCCAAATAACGATCTCTCCTCTCTGTCTCTCTTTCTCCCCCTGGTCCCTGTTTTTTTTGTCTTCCTCTGTGCTCCCTGCCATGTCTGTCTCCCTCTCCGTCCTCTTTCCCTCTCTCTGCTGGATGTGCCCCCCAGTATCAACCCAATCACGATCTAATCTTTACAAATGGCATACCTACATAGCTGCGTGACGTGTCACTCAGCATCACAAACTAGACCCGAACGCGAGAGGACATCTATTGTGCTTGACATTCCTCTCCCTCCTCTGTCATTTCATCATGTAAAATGTCAAAGTGTGTGTGTTAGTCTTTATGTAAGTGTACATATGAATGCGTGTGACTTTGCTCATGGAGGTATATTTATGCAACAGGCAATAGAAAAATTATTGTATCTGATGGCAAACTTTTTTGTATATGATTACGTGTTTATCTTTTTGTGTTTGTAGGCATTAGATGTGAACTTGCATATGCGTGTAAATACACGGGCTATGTCTGTGTGTGTGTCAGAGAGATTATTTGTGAAATGCAGAGTTGTGTGTGTGTGTGTGTGGTGGCATTAGACTTGTGTTTTAGAGAGAGTGAGAGAGAGTCTGACTGGGATAGGAGGAGACATGGGACTCATGGAAACGGTCGGTTAAAGCCAGCTCACAGCCAACCTGCCCCCTGGAGGGGAAGAATTCAGAGAGCTGTTCTTAGCAAGAGCTTGTCAGCTGAAACAGCCAGGGGTCCCAAAATCACAAACGATTACATAATCTTTAAGAACACACACACACAGTGACACATGGGGAGCTGCTCTGGTGCTGGTATGAACTGAAATAATTTCCAGCCATATGTAGCAAAAGGGGTTGAAACTGCAACTGTTGTTTGGTTTGAAAATGTCAACCAAAGTCATTAATGCTGTAGAGCTAGTACAGGTATGAAGGAGATGATGAGATTCATTCACTTCTTGCCTTGTTTAACTGCAAAGCAGTGAGACTCAGGCTAATTTTAGACACAGGGAGACATTGACCTTTCATTCAGGAAAGTCTGATAGTTGCTGTTTTGGTGTATTATCCTTAGAGAATAGCATCAGAATAGCAAGGTAGTGCCTGGCTGGGTGCAAGGACAGAGACAAAGACATTGTCTGTTTATAAAGATGTATCAGTTTCAACTTGTGAAATGCAAATGTATTATTATTTTTATAGGTATGCTTTTTTGGAATGTCAGCTTTTCCTTTCAATTTCCACAACATGGACTTCCCAACCCTGATGACAGTTAACACGTCATTTTCGGACACATTAACATGTCTTTTAAATTTTTCTGTCTACAAGACGCATCAACACGTAATTTGCTGTCGTGTTTTGTCATTTTGACTTATGTCTATAAGATGCATAACACATTAACACGTCATTTTCACTTTTAAGTTGACACAGTAACCTGCGTTTTGAGTTTTATAGATGATTCTCTGACAGCACGGAGCTGCACAACAGAAAGCTGACAAACACAGTAAAGAGTCGTGGTATGGAAATTATACACTGTCTGGTCTAGTTGTATTGGTGTAGAATGTAATTATTTCTGTAGATAATTGGTCAGAATTGAACATTGAGAACTTGACTTATGATGGCCCTAGATGGAAAGTCAAGGGGACCACCAAACATATTACAATTCATCCCGAGGGAACATGAATGTTATGGCAATCCATCCAATGTTCACTGAGATATTTCAAAGTGGGGCCAAATGGACCAAACAGAACAGCTCCCTGTCCATTAGCATGGCTAACACTCTTCATCGAGAGCTGACTCTTGCTTTTCAGATACCAAAACTTTAAAAAATTAAAGCCCTTTTCTGGAAGTCTCAGGCATTGGTACTCCGCTGTTCTGGTTTATTTCTTGCCCCTATTTTTATTTTCTTTGATTTTGTTATTTTGTAAAGAGGTCCATGCAGTTCTCATTTAAAAAAAGGACATCCATTTAGTTTTCTTCTTGGAACATTGTCATCTCTCAAGTAATGTCATTTCCAGGACTGATTACTGCTCGACGAGTCTCAAGAGTTGTATTCACTGATTAATATGAAAAGAAAAATCCAACTGCAGCTTCTAATGTTGTAGGAAATAGTGTGTCTTTATGACAACCAAATTTTGGATTATGGGAAATACTATAATTCAAATAAGTGAGGAGCAAAGCACTTCACTGTAGAGCTGCATGACTGCCTTTACTTTGTTCATCCAGCTTTACTGTGCATTCATAGATTTCCAATATTTAGATTTAAGTTGGAAGGTAAATGCAAAGAATGATACTTTACACTCACTGCTACTGAAGTGGGATGAGATGTCTGCCTGTGTCTGAAAGAAGCTGAGTAAAGCAGAGTGAGCTGTAACTGATGGTAATCCTATTCCCTCTTCTTTTGAGACATTTCTTTCTCATCTCACCCAAGAGTGGATGACCTTGGTTATCTTATAGCACGACAAGATGCAGCACTTTCAAATATTGCCAAAATAAATAACCTTGTACACCCGTTGGCTCAATGAAAAGAGCAAAGGCCTGCGGCTTGACTGAAGCAGGGTGACTGTTATTTTTCTCAGGGTGTTCTTTGAGGTCTGGATATGAAAGTTCTTCCTATACTTTATTTTAACATCTCGCAGGCCTCACCGGTGGAAGGAACTTGAAGAGAAGGTTGGATTCCAATCTAAAGATCAAGCCAGTGTGGTATTGATTTCAGTCTACTGATGGTTTTCTCCAAAGTGCCTCAATATTAGAATTCACTTCAGCTGGACTACAGCTGCTCCAGCTCTGCCTCTGTCTCCCAATAGATTCATAAACACAGAATCAAAAGAGAAAGTAAAACTGTATTTTTGTCCAGATGCCACAGATCTCCAGACACTGTTGTGACACTGCTTGGTTCTACTGTTATATATAATAAAATGACCCTGCTGATCCAGGATAAGTGATGATCAAAGGTAACTGGGACGTCATCGCTGCACAAATGTATTTCTTCAGATGACTTCACTCCCATTAAACAAATCTGTTCCCATTTGTAATTTGCATCAATAATCCCAGTGTCACAATGAACCAAAGGGTTAAAGTCTGCAAAATAATTGAAGAAATGGATTTTTGGATTGATGTTGCTTAGCAGCCCCTTAATTTGAGTTTCTAATGGTAGATTTCATTTGAGTCACTTGAGTCGCTTCAAAATCACATGCACAGAAGGCATCATTTCTTTCCACCTTGCTGAAGGGAAATTTGTATGAGTCAGGGGTAATACACACTTGATGGACCTGTTTAAACAGCGTATGACAAATTTATACCATCAACTGCTGCATGTACAGTAGGCCCATTGGATTCCTTTGTGCCACTTGTTTGAAATGGTGCCAGTCAGTGTTTGTATCTGTTAGCATCTCAGTTATTAAATCATAATAACAATTGTTAACCTGGGCCTCGTTTCCCTGCGTTTTGCTGACAGATTCTCATCAGATTTTTTGTAATAGCTCCACAATTTCACAGCAGAGACCAACAGGCAGCAGGGTGACTTGTTGGTTAAGCTTTTCCAGTGCATGTGCAGTTGTTGCTTGTTGGAACAAATAGTCGGCATGGTCAGAAATCATAGGTAAAATGCTCACTCACCAACACTGTTGCATAACCCCAACCACACCTAAACCATGTTTCCCATTACCACAATCTTTCCATAACCTGTACCATACTGTAGTTGCTGTGTTGGCAGATATCCTAGGAAAAAAAAGAACAGTTACATTTCTGGCAAACGTCCTGGTTTTCACAAACCTAAATTGGTTACATATGATTGAGATTCGTATCCATCCACATCACAAAGCATCTCTTCAGGTAGTATATTGTTCCTCCTGAGGGGCATTTGATTACGGTAAGTGTTTCGACCTACTTTACCCTTGAACTCTTGTATTTGCAAGTAACAGTGCACTCCGGGGGGGTCAAGGGAAGCGCAAAATCAAATCATGATTTAAACACCCTTTAAACCTAACATGTCTTTAAATGACTCAATGCATATCATAACATTGCTTACTCACCTTTGCCTCCAAACACAATGGCTAAGCAAATTATACTACTTAAATATATTTTGTAGGAGACCGTATCCAGTGTTTAATCTACCTTTCCCTCTGCATGGGTCTCTGGAGGCCTACAGGATGTTATTTCCAGTACATCACGTCCCCATCCCTTTGAGTCACTCACATTTTCAAAATTCATTTGATTTGATGGCAGGATGGACAAATAACAAAATTCAAAGCAAAACATTTTCATTTTCAAAGTGGGCGCGCATGTGTGTCCTCCTTTACGGTTAACCAACACTGATATCAGACTTGTTGTTTGCACAGCTTGAGTGATGTGGCACCAAAGTGACCTACAAAACAGCCGTGGTGGGGCCATAAATCACATTGGGTCTGGAATTAATCACTGTGTAGAGGACATCTTCTGCCACCGCTGTCCTCTCACAATCACTCTCTGCAAAACGCTCCCTCCCTCCCCCCTCCCATCCATCCTTCTTTTCCTCCATCGCTCCATCAGCCACCAAAGCGACCACCGATTGGTCTCGAGAGGAAGAAAGAAGAGGGAGACGTCCTTTCCACCACTCATTTAAAATGCAGGTTAAAGTTTATAGAGTGGCCTGCGTGCCAGCCATCTGAAATGCTTTTGAGCAGAGAGAACAGAAGACAATGAAGACTTTGTTTTTTGAGATTAACCTCAGGACCATTTTATTTCACAGGCGCCGACATTATGATAACTGTCAGTTTTATTTCAGGATGCTGACTGTAGGGACCAGGGTGAAAGCAAGAAAGGGTGAGGAGGAGGAGAATGGTGAGCTTGATTTATTAGACGACAGACACAGTGGGGATCCAATCAACATTACATTGGATGCCAACACCAAGTCGGCATGAGGCCCTTCACTTCAAGGGCAACTGCCGTCAGTGCAAAGACAAGCAGACACAGTGGTCGTTGTCTTCACTGTAAAGCTCTCTGTAAAGATCTGCCACTCTTCAGTTCTGCTCCAACACTGCAACCCGCCACAGAGCTCCAGTTCAGGTTTCTTTATTTGCACCCGTAGGTAGATTGGTTTTTCAAATTAGAAAAACTTTAGATAGACATCTGTCTAAAGAACACATTTGACACATTATTAAAAACACAGCACAGTAGACCATGACAAGGCATGAAAAAGTGCTAAAAGGATAGTGTCAATAATATCAGTGTTCAAAGTGCAATGTTGCTACATGTTTTAACCAGCTTGATGGCTGCTGGAGCAGAGCTATGTTTATATGGCTTTGACCTGCCCCTTAGGACCATGAACCTCTGTCCAGAGGGAAGGAGCTTAAAGTCCCTGTGCAGAGGGTGGAAGCAGTCGCTTTAAATCCAGGTGGTTAACCTCTGTACCTGTCTGAGGTACACTGTTTAGGCTGTAACCCACCAGTCAGCATACTGGACCATCTAGTAATCTGGATCAGAGAATTTGTGCTTGTCAACTGAACATTACCATGACAACAAAGAAATAGATCAAACCGATTCAATAAAAGTGTGGTCAAATAAGGTCATCATGGTTTTGTGAATTTGCGTTTCCTCAAACAAAACAAACACTGGTGCCCTTTTTGCACACAGCTTCGCAGTATTGCAAGATCAATTTTGAATCAATAACCAGTACAAGGTACTTGTAGGATTGCACACATTCTGACAATAATAAGGGGGCCAACCAATTTAAAAATGCAAACTGAGGTACAGTCTTGGAGCTTAGCAACACTTCCATCATCAAAAGGAGAAGGCCTTCATGTATGAATGCTCCTGATTCGACATTCCACTGTTTCTTCTTTTCTTAAAACTGTAATTATTTGGTCCATGGATTCAAATGTGTCTGTTTAATTTCAAGACCTCTGCTTTGTCTTGGTCATGCAAAAACAGAGTCTATAGATATATAGAGTATATATACGGTTTGGAGTAGTAGTTTAGAAGTAAAGTGGAAAAGTATTGGAAGAAATTAGATTTTTCACATGGCTAATGGGAAGGCTTTTTAATTCCCCGCAGTAACAAAACATCACCAAATTGGAGGTGGGAAGACATTTGATCTACAGGTTATTTAACAGTTGACTTACTTAATTATCAGTGTGCTTTACACACACAAGGCATCGCAAGAAGAGTGCTGCTGCCTTTTGACTACATCTGTTTCTTCTTTTTTCACTTCAGTAATGTTAGTGACACTGAACTCCTACTTCTATGCGCTTACATTGTTAGTATGAACATGGTTCAAAATTAAAAATGGAAAAACACATAAAGCTCAACAGTGTCTACATTTGTGACACGCTGTCATCACTTTAACAAGGTCACATCCGGATACTGAGAATTTGAACTCTTCTTCAGGTTGGTGACTTTTTGAATGGATGGTCATGATTCATCACCTTTTTTCTGCTCCTCCATGGCAAAATCTCTTTCTTCATTTTTAAAATCTAGCTAGGTTTTATGTGACAGGGTTGCCCAAAATTCATAATATTCTGATTCAGGGAATTTTGCTTTTGGGTCTTTGTTTTGTCCAGATGTAGTGTGAGATTACAATCTCTCTACAGGAGACTGGACAGGTTCAGGGTGTAAAAGCCGTCTGTATATGTCAAGCTAAATTTTGCGGCTGCTGCTGCAGGGTTGAGAGGCACCTCTCACCCTGGTGAGTTGAGGCAGATTTGATAGCTGACAGCTGTCCAACACATTTTTTCCCGAGGTCAGTCAAAGGCCTCAGTCTGCGAATAATGCCCAATTTTCTCTGAACCTACTGTTTTTCTGGAATCATACACATTTATTACTTCACATAGTGCTTTGGCTAGGCAGCCTGCCAGGTCAGGAGTGGATTTCCCAATTTCCCAAAGATATATCAAGAGTATTCTTGATATATGAACACTCGCAATACTCTCATCCAAGATGAGCTTTTTAGTGGCAACTCAAACACAGGCCAACAAGGTATCATCACCTTATTTTCATGTTTTCTGACCTTGCACACAGTGTTCTATGATTGAACCCTCACTCACTCATACAACCCACTTGACTGCAATACACATAGTCTAAAAGCAATGTAGCAATAAATGAATGCCACAAATGTCTGTGTTACCAAACATGCGGATGCTTGATGACTATTTTTGATTGCAACCATTTTTGACCCTCTTTGTCAGATATCGGGACATTTCACTGTTGAAGGGTTTCACATTTTCCAGGAGTGGGTTACTTAAGTGGCTGCTGTGAGTAGTTTATATTTTTCACTGCTCACTTAAAGCCAAACACAACGTAGATGGTGCACAAGTGGCTCCAGCCCCCAAACTACATGAAACATCACTGCAAATGACCAAACATACAAACTAAACTAGACCGATTGCACCACTGCTACCAAGTCTGGTTAAAAGGCACTTTGTTAAAAAAAGTTTGGAAGCACTTCACCTGATGTCACAACACCAGATGTAGTGCTTGTAACCTGTGTGACATCAATCAGAATGAAGTCCACTGCCCATAAAAGCTGCATTTTAGAGTTTAGAGAGTTAGATTTTAGAGTCAATTTTCAGTTCTGTGTGGTTTGATGCCCCAAACCACATAAATTTCACTAAAAACGTATTTGACAACACAAGGATCAAGTGATTACTTTATGTCCATTGAAAATTGCATCACCCAAGACTTTCCGTATTAGTTTCAGTTTACAGGCCACATGTTTCATGTTGGGTTTTCTAAAAGAGTGAGCAAACGCTGAAATGTACCCAGGCCAAATCTATATTTTTAATAATGATGTGCTTTATATTGATTAAAATTGTGTTCTCTTTCACACTTTCAGATGAAAACTGAAAACTAAATCATCCTTGTATTTAAAGATGTATATATATATATATATATATATATACATACTTGTGGTTAGCAATTATCTTTTGTCCGTGTGTAATTTGTGTAAAACTCTACACCTGTGCTAGTTAGGCTGCTGCATGTCGGGGGGCAACTGAAAGCCTATAAATGGAGGAGGGAAGGCAACACTCAAACAATCTCAACAAAAGAAAAAAATCCCTGCCGGGATCAAAAGCTTCATATGGACTAGATCTCTAGCCTTGGTCAATCCGGGGGGGGGGGGGGGGGGGGGGGGGGGGGGGGGGGGGGGGGGGGGGGGGGGGGGGGGGGGG
>JAVQJD010006542.1:0-18601 GCA_036023655.1 Nannoperca australis
ATTTCTTTAAAGTTAAGACTAGTTTAAAGTCATCTTCATTGAAAAGTACAGTGCTTTTCCTTCAAAAATAAGGACATTTCAATGTGACCCCAAACTTTTGAACGGTAGTGTACATTTCTCCACTGCGAGACTATTAAAGGATTTCTGATTCTGATTACAAGAGCAGAGACCAGCACTAATTAAACCTGCAATAACTGGAATTTTGTTTGCAAACAGTTACTTATTTTTAAATCCAGCAGTTACGGAGCAAAATTATCATTCATCTGGAGAAGTGTTTGTGTCATCTGATAAATGTAAATCCAAAATTCACTCTCTGCTTTTGGTCTCTACCAACTCATGAGGGAAATGTCTGGCTCTTTAGATAAGATTCAGGTGATAATCCTCAGGAGGTTCATCACTATGAGTGAACCCCTTTAAACATCGTTTTCACTGTCATTTGATACATTGTTAATATAAAGATATCGATTATAGCTGCTTTAGGGATTAACGGTTTATTCAGTAAGATTGAAAAGAGAATGGAATACAACATCCAGGTCCTTCCCCCTCCCTCTCTGCACTTCAGTTCTGCCTCCAAAGCCCCTCATCACATAGGAGGCTGTCATGCACGTGCTGGCTAGTAACCAACAACTAAAGAGGCCAGGTATACAACATGACATATTCATTAACAACGTGACCAAGGCCACAGCCACAGCCCGGCTAGACTGTTGTGAAATATCAACATTGTTGACCAACAACTGCAGCCTTTGCATTGAGAGATACACTATTAAACCAGAGGAAATACATATTTTCTTTAGGAAATCTAAATCTACAGCAAATTCTATTTGGCTAAACAAGTATGCGTATTGCAGTACTTAAGCAGAAAGTGTGGTAAGTAATAGTGCTAACTAAGCAGTAAAACACTGATGATGAGAACATTTTGATGTTAGAGCACAGGAATACATAAGTATCAGAACGAACTCCAAACTTTTCAGCCACTCTGCATTAAACAACACTCACCAGTAGCCTTAGCATTGGGAACAAGCTAACGTTAGTCCAAATGCAACATATGTAGCCCATACCTTATGAGTTACAGTAACTGTAGCCATCTTACATGGTTACATTTTTAAAACCAAATCAAAAAGAAAGTAGTAGGTGTAATTATAGTTTAGTATATACTATTGTATACTATAGTGACAAAAAGTTATTTATATAAAAGTTACCTACTAATCCTTTAACATAAGAGTAAAAAAACTGTTACTACATTTATTTTATCAACAGATTGGTCATTTTAAAAAGTATAACAATGCATATTTCTTTTTACAATCCACTGTGAATATTTAATTCACACTATTATATATTTATGTGTTCATAACCTTTTTGTTGGTTTTGGGGCTTTAACCAGTTTAACCAATCAGATGTTCAGGGAAGCCTGCATTTAATCTGAGAGACAAAAAGCACTCACTGCCCTGTCTTAAAGCATATTGTTGTGAGTGCACGGTAACAACTGAAAGCAACGCAAATTAATCTAACATTTGAATCAACTCAGTGCTCGTGTTATCTGGATTATTGCAGCTGGGACACTGTTTGGAGAGAATTTAGAGAGTAAACCAAATTGAAACTGTAAAAGCGTGTGTGGACCAGGAGGCACGTGGAGGTCCGAAAACGTTCTATACTATTAACTGTGAGGCCACCACTCAGATGAGAACCACAAGGAAAGTCTTCAAAGGAGCACACATTTTTTCCCCGGTAATTGATACAAACTTGCAGAACTGCCTCTACGTTCAGTGCTCAATCTCTTGATAACAGCATTGGTGCTTGGGAACCACTGGAGCATTGAGTAGAATAAAAACAACATTAAACATTCAACGCAGAGAGGACAAGGATACACAGTGGGGTCCAAAATGTTATTTTCCCATTATCCCTCAGTGTGGAAAGTATTAACTAATTGTGGTGGAGTTGCAGGCTGGTAGCCAGACAAATATATTCAGTTGATAGAAACCAGTTGGAGACGTTGGTTGCTTCATGTCCCAAAATTAGTAAGTCTCCACCCAAGAGATTTTGCCATTAGAAACTGTGTGCAGCCCTGCCACATTAGGCCTAAAGCTATAAAAAGAACAGTGGTTTAAAAGGGTGGCTTGAACTCCAAAAAAAAAACATAGAATAAACATAGAACATTCTGTATATTTGAAAACACTTAGACACTGCAGTGTGGATAATGTTCTCCAACATCCCTGTGAGCACACCGTGTGGTTTTTTGATATGACGCTGCTGCTGTGAAGATTCATGTGGAGGTGACTGCTGCTGTCTCTCTGCTGCGCCCTGTCAGTTCTTTACAGGTGAGTGATATTTGATTGGAGCCGACACGTTAGACCCCTGCCTGACACATATTAACCACATGCCAGCCTGCAGGGCAGACAGCAGGCGCTGGCCTACAGCACGGATGCTAGCACTGCAATGGCTGCTCATGGTAGTTTGCATTACACATATTAATGTGTGTCTCTGGCTGCTTAATTTAGTATTATACTATTCAGTCTTAAATATTTAGCATTGGCTGAGCTGATCCTAAACTTTTATGGGTTTCAGCTTTAATTTCATGCTGTACATGAACATGTACAGTCAACCAGGTTATTGTACATTTCACAACAGGATTGTGCAGCTGTTGAACCTTTTTTGCAATGAGGCTCATTTGCATAGACAGAGGCTAATTTTACACCAAATGTTTGCATATTCTACCTAATTTAAATATTTCCACTTAGCACCGAGACTCTATTTGCTTGGCAGCTCAGTTAGTGTTGCATTTCCCTCTTTGTGGGTGCTTCGAAAATTATACACTTTCTTTTTGTCGTATTTGTGCAGGTTTAGCTGCTGCAAAAGCTGCACAATCTTTTTGTGAATCAGTTTTCTCCTCTCTGTAATTGTCCTGCCTACTGTGTTCCACCATTTATAGCCTACTTTGCCACAGGCTGACGAGAGCGGTGCGACTGAACCAAACACTTAAGTTGTGGGCCATAAAACCAAAACAATTAGCTGCAATGCTCTGTAGATTCTGAGGGAAACTGCAGAGTTGGTTGATAATTATCTGTGGGTTCATCACTACAAGAAGCCCCTTTGACATTAATCTTTTGTAATAAAAGAATATTGATGAGTGCAACAGAAATGTAATGTAATGAAAGACTGCCTTTCAGCCTGTCTTCATTTCTGACACACATTTGAAAATCAACCAAAGAGCAGCGGGCTTATCACGGCACAGCTCTGTGCCAGGCAGGCAACAAAACTGCCCCACAGTCAGCCCTGAAAAGGAATGTGATGTCACAGTTTTAATGTGTGTTAGAAATAGTATTGAGAAAGCCAATAATAGACTGGAAACAGGGTATAACAAACATGCTGCAGTCTTTATACTTTCATAGTGTAATATTGTACACAAACATTCTATGCAGCCTATTTGGCTGCAGAATGCATTGTACTTGACTGACAGTTTGCTTCCTGACGTTATGACAGTTTAAGGTTCATCGCTTGACTTAAGTCCTTGGCTTGACATATGTCTTAGAATATCTCTACAGATGATAGAAGCACATTTCCTCATCAATGTCAAATGTGTCCCTGTCCGTCATTTAATCCAATGCCGTTGGCAAAACGTGTCAAAACAATCACATCCCTTGGTAAGGGACACATCTTTTTTGGTAAGGCAGCCACTAACTACAAGCGTGTTAATGTGTCATTTCTTCTCGCTATAAGATACTTTAAGGTAAAGAGATCACAGTTCTGAGTGGTATGAATAATGAAGATGAGCCCAGTCTCCTTCTATGGAAAGCAGTCTGCTGAGTGACATGAAATCGCCCTGGCTTGTCTGGTTTGGTCTCAGAGTCCTGGCTATTGTTGCTTGAAGAACTGCCAACTAGGCTGGCACAGCTGACGCTCCCGACTCCCGTACTGATCTTGTGTCTCTAGCATGGCAGCATGTCAGCCGCTGACATCACTGTTTCCTTTAAGCTTCTAAACACTGCCAAGGCAGCAGGCTATTATTCCAATTCTGCCTTCAGTACAGTGAATTATTATAAACACTATGGTCAGCAAGCACTGTATTCATTAATTTCTTCCCATCATACATTCAGATAGGTTAACCTCTCATGGGATTTAGCAGGTTTAAAAGTTTGAACATACAAGACCAAGAACTAGCACTTGGCAGCAATCTTATATTCACATGTATAATACAATTTGAGGTCAAAGAGGTCACACCTTGTAGCATTTGTAAATACCCCAAGGCTGAATTCACACCAAATCAGGCGCCGTGGTGAAAACACCAGGTAGTTTGTTTAGGTTGCAGCAATGGGGACCACAGGGGATTCTGGGGGGGAAAATTCAGCATTCCTGTTGACTTTTTGAGGATGTTGAAACAACTGACCAAAGCAATATGAAGTGGAGCAGCAGCCTCTGTCTCAGATAAATCACTATTCCTTTAAATGTGAATTCAAATGATCAATGTAGTCCTCAACACAACGTTCTGAATGTGCACATTTTAAAAATGCACTTAAAAATCGAATTATTTGTCATTGTCATTAAACAGCCTTAAAGACAGTAAAATGTGTCTTACCTTAAAACAGGCATTTATCATCCACAGTCTTCATATTCTGCACTCTGAGGTAACCAGGTTTCCTTCATGGAAAGTGTCATCCCTCACACCATTAGTGTTGCTAACATTGAATTGTGAAAACTCTTGGACCAGTGTCCTCTAAAACTGTTTTAAAAACCACAGCAGCAGCCTTCTTCTCACATGATTTATTTATTTATTTTGCAGCCAACCAAGTGATTTTATGCATTGAATAAGCTTAGGTAATAACACTCTGGCCACCCAGGGGTGTAATTAGCTGTGTAATTTCTTTCCCTTTTTATTTCCTTCTGAGAGTCCACTGAGAAGAGTGAAATATTTACCACATTTCAGACTGAACCATAATGTTTGAGGAAGGCATTTGATCTTGTGAAAAATTCAGAGACTTACAACTGAGTGAGGTTGTATTCCATATATTAACATATTCAAGCAGAACAGGTCACGCTCATCCAGAGGTGCTTTCAATAAGGTGAAATATTCATGCCTGCCTGACAGCTGGGCTAACTGTAAGCTGTTGTAAATCCTATATTTATTGTAATATTAATACTCAGACCGTTAATTGTCCTATTAATCTTTTAGCACTCATAAATAGGACTAACTTATTATATTTTGCATCATTTATCTTTTCCTCATTTATAGCCAGGGATTCAAGATTTATTAATCATCAGCATGATCTATTCAAAAACGTGTTTACAGCTCACCCCACCCGGCTGAATACATTCCCGGTCCTCTGAATTGTTTTTCTGGACTTCTTGGCATCCCCATCCTACAAGAAAATATGAACACCCTCCCCAGGGAAGCCTTGCCCTGTGCTCCTTTCCTTCTGTGTGTGTGTGTGTGTGTGTGTGTGTGTGTGTGTGTGTGTGTGTGTGTGTGTGTGTGTGTGTGTGTGGTAACGGTACACCGCCTCATACCTTATTTATGCTGATGTCTCTGCACTGGCTCCGCTGGCTCAGAGGGTAAAATGTAGAGAGGGATAGAGATTGCTCAGAACGAATGGATGGGGAAAAAGACGAAAGAAAAGACGACATTGACATGACAGAAAACTGCTGAGTAGATTATGTCAGGAGAAACCATAAGAACCCAGCAGACAAATAAATGGAACAGCAGGAAAAACAGAGGAGTAAAAGGTGGAGAGGATCACCTTTTTCTGCAGCCATCTATCCCCATGAAGAGGTGATGCCGGAGCTTGTTGGTAGCTGTCTCATTAACCACACTGAACACACAGATGCTCCCTTAGGTGCATTGCTATAACAATGATGAGCGGTGTATCACCATAATAACTCTCTCTCTCACACACACACACACACACACACACACACACACACACATAGGTCTACACTGCCACAGTAGTAATGAGCAAGGGCATCTGTGTGTTCTCTAATTCCCATGTAGAGCTGTGGAATTTGTGTGGAAATGATTGGTGGGGAAATTATGCTAATGCAATGTTTCCATCTGTCTGCACCAAGATTGAAATCTCTAAAAACAGCATGATGAGCCAGTCAGATTCTAACCAAAAACATTCATCATGTTTTCTTGTGACATGAGTGCAGCAGCTCCCGTGTTGAAGTTTGCTCTTTTCACAGCTTTCTGTTGAGCCTTTGTGGAGATGCTGTGTATGTCTTATCTGAAGGGGGAAGTGATCACCTGATAAATCTAGTGACATACCTGTCTTTTATATTCAAATGTTCTCTGCTGGGGGTGTACTTAGAGAAGAAATGTCTGGATACATTTTCTGAATAAAATTTACATGTGCCTATTTCTGCAGAAGAACTGCAATGGAAATATTTGAGACAGCTGAAATGTTTTTAAACTGGGTGTTTGAAATGTATTTGTATGAGAGTAATAGCTCTAACTAAATACCTTAACTTTTGTCAGTGTTTTAACTTCAGAGAACTACAGACTTAAGTTAAAGCACTGAGAAAAGCTAAAGTGGTAGTTGAAATGTGTGTCCTAAAAGGAGTTCAACCGCCAATCAAAATGTAAATACTTACAAGAGTTTTAGCTGAAAGAAGTCAGCGTCAGTTAAGGAGTTAACACTGAAAGGAATTGAAATGTTAGTGTAAGTAGAAGCACTGGAAGTGTCAGTTGAAGATAATTTGCTGAATGAGCTGTACTGTCAGTTAAAGTAATACAATGCATATGGGATTTCAAATATAATTTGAAGTAATGGTAAATGTACTTTACTCATATAGCACTTTTCAAGCTTAACGGTTCCCCAAGTGCTTTTACAAGAAGTAAAGGAAGTTGAAGTGGTAGCAACAGTAATGATATCAAAAGTTGTTGTTTTAGTAGGGAAGCAGGTTGTAGTCTTTAAAAGGTCTGACTCACTTGTATCTTGTGATCACCTGTACAGTGAGAAACATTGGTGTAAGGCATGTTCATTATAATGGTTACATCTGTGTGACACATTTAAAAATAGTCATGAAATAAGTGAAAGTGTTCATGCTCTATGCTAATGAGATGAAAACTTTTATTAAGCAGCCAGTGGCACTGACAGAAACTCTCTAACATGAACTTTACATACTCCCTGTACTACCCAATCCCCCAAAGTCACCTTAACCTTTTAACACAGATCAAAGAGGGGCAAAGAAAAAATACAGACAGACACCAGAAAGCTTTAGTCACAGTTCAAAGCACTGATAAGTGTGTGTGAGCAAAAGAGATGGAGAAAGAGAAGGAGAGGTGAAGAGAGTGATGAGAGAAGAAAAGGAGAGAGTCAATGAGGCACAACCCTGACTTCAAACACACACAGATTAACCTTATACCCTTCCTCACAGCAGAACGTTGTTTCTGTGAAAAGCCAGAAAGCCATTAGTGAGTCCAAGCTCTCTTTTGGAGGATTGTGATGTGGGGTGGGGTGTGGGGGGCAAGGCAGCATTGTCTGAATACAAAGCTTACTGGATAAATCTACCTGAAAACTAAAATAATATACAGTAGGCCATTGCTGCTAACTTGAAGGGTTCAGGCTTGATTTGTATTGATGTGTACCAATGATGTGAACAAGCCAACTAGTGGAGAAAAAGAAGAGAGAGGCAAGATTATCATCAGTGTCATCAAGAGCTGCTCTGTTGTTAGTGAAGGTGACTGACACATTTGGATAAAGATCTCAGGGATAAAGACATGCTGTGAAATCTGTTAAGGTTGGAGGTGCTAACCTTAAAAAAACTAAAATACATAAACTTTTGATCCCTGACACATCATTAGCGCTTATGCTAGAGAAGATGTTTGCATCAAACGATCTTGATGTCATGTGATGCTGGTGTAGGAGAGTGTTGGAAAACAGAGCATAGTGGAAGGACGGGTTAAACAAGGGGTAGGCATTAAATTGTAAAGAAAAAGGTACATCAAAAGAGAAAAGATACTCCCTTTGGGTAGGGTTGGATTTATCTGTGCATGAAATGTTTGAGCTGATGTTTGAACAGGAAGAGGCCATTTATTTACAATGTTGGCCTGGAAAAGGCAAAGAGTCAACCCAGGTTCAGAATAAAGGACAAAGATAAGAGATTTGACAAGAAGGCACTTAAACTTTATTTACTCTATTACTGGGAGTTAGATGAGAAGATTGACACTGTTAAGTACAGAACTGGAGCTAAGAGGCCATAGTAGCTTAGCATAAAGACAAAAAGCAGGGGCAAAAGCTAATCTTGCTCTCAGTAAAGTAAAAAAATGAATGTTACTCCCCTTTAAACAACAAATATTTCTGTTTACGTATGGATTAAACAAATGAGACATAACATGTTAATGAGTTTCAGAGGTGTTGGTAGTCAATCAAACACTTCCAGAGAAAGATATCTGGACAACTACCAGCCAAATAAATGTATTTTTCATGGTCCCCAGAAAATGATCATTAATGGTTTTGGTAAACCCCTGAGCCTTCCTCTGGTGCCACCAACCTGTAGACTTATTAGAGAGATAAGAAAACAAAGTGAAGGGTCTGGACAAAACAGCACAAATACACTCCACACAAACACTGAAAAAGATATAATACATTTGAACGTGTCCATATTGTGGGTTGAGTCTAAAGGGACTCTCAGTGTGGCTTTAAATCTTTGGTATTGTTACACTCCTGCTACACAACCAGAGAGAGTGTCAATCTTCCATTATCACAACTTTCAAATGAAAAAAAAACATATTTCAAACATTGGAGCTAAAGATGTGTCACCTGTTTCCACAATGTTTTGCTTTCATATTCCAAACCATACATTTCTCTGTTTGTTTCTTTCTTACTCTATCTTTATACACTAGCAGCCCTCAGGAAGCCTGCAGGGTCAGGTGTCTGATGTAATCTGAGAGGAAAGCTGTCTGGAATCCACTCATGCTCTATAAATGCTGGAAAAAAGCTAGGCTGCATTATCCATGGACAAAAGTGAGTAGAATTTTTCTTTGCCTTCTCAAATGTAAATCAGATGAGAGAAACCTTTTGGAATGTTCAAAAAATACCACACTTTTTTGTACATACACTTCTCAGATTAAAATGTGCCTTTGATGACAAGTAACTGTTCCCCACGGTGTGTCTGAATCTGTTGCAAAAAATATTTAGCATATTATTGCTATAATTGCCTGTTGTGCAAGGCACACAATGTGCTTGTTTCTGTGTAGTATATGGGAAAATAAACTCACAGCCTGTTACAGCTTCTCCTGTTTCTTAACTCCGTGTGAACATGAAATCTAATAAAATAGTGATGGAGGGTGGAGAAGGGAAAAAACCTACTTAGAAGGTTAATTTCATGTAATTCCATTCCTAATGATGATAAATCTACTCTGGGGAGTTATTCACATATTCGACTCTTGCAAAGAAAATGAGGAACATTTTCTTTCCCTAGGCTCATGAAAACACACCAGGATTCTTGTTAGATGTAAAAACAGGTCTACGGTTCATTTGAGGACCTCCTTACCCAGCATGTGCAATATGTTGCTATTTTATGTCCCTTATCGCACCCCCACACCCATTCACACAAAGAGACACACACACACACATAGTGCATTACACAACAGTCCATCTCTCAGAGCTGCTGTGTGCTCCCTCTTCTCCTGCTCTGGGGAAGGCCACTGTCACTTAGCCGAGCGCTGCCCATCTGCACCTGTCAGACGGCATCTTGTCTCTGCGGTTAAGCTTGCAGAAAATAGCCCTGGGACCAGAGAGCACTATAGGGACTGAAGAGAGGGGCTAGGCTGAGTCTCAGCTGTGACCGGGCAAACCGGCCCATCGTCCTGGAGAATCCATGTCATGCTGTGCAGCTGTGGCCGTTTCAACTGCAATTATTTTGTAAAATGTTTTTGGGGGCAATGTGCATTTTGACAAAATATTAGAATATAATGTGAGACAGAATATAATATATTAGGCTCCCTTTACAGATATGCACATATTGGAAAACAAATGAGGGGTAACTGTCCCTGAATAAAAAGGAAAACTTCACACACGTCTCACTTACTTATTTATTCAATACACTGTTTCACTCTCAACAACCTTCATCACAACAGTTCCATATATACATACATGCTGGTTAGATTTTGCAATCAAAGGACCACACATATTTGATCAAATGGTGAATGAAACACCTTTGGAAAAAAACATAAATAGCCTTTCAGATAATCAGGTTTCTAATCTTTTATTATATAACCTATTAAATATTACACTGATAACAGTGTAGAGGAAAACAAAAGGCAAATAAAAACAACATGACCAATATTTAAGATAAATGTAAATCTATAATGTATAATCTAGTATTTGATCATACATGAAACGAGCACCTCAACATATGTGCCAAGGTTTATTCAATGACCTGTGCATAGTGTATCATTCTGTGTGAGGAGAGGAAAACATATGTGGTGGAATGTTGAGTCAAGTTCATGGGAAAATCACGCCTTCTGAGTTCAAACTAAAATCAATGGATATTCTACAAACTTTCAAACTAATTACACTGCTTTGACAGTTAACTGATCAGATCTACTATCTGTGTAAAGTCGTGGATGGAATTCACACTGTTGTGAATGTTTGTGGAGTCTCATCTGCATTTGCCTCCCTGCATCTGCTCATCAGCTGCATAAGCTTGTTTCTGCTGCTGATTATCCTCTATAGTTTCCTGAAAATGTTTCTCACTGGCATTTGTCAGAAAAAAGCTAACTTTCCCACTGAAAACAAATGACACAAGTTCTAGATATAATGAACAGATGATTGAGACTCAAACTTTATGACCCTTTTGCAGAGACCAGACATTTGTAAATACTATGTAGAAAAAGATTTTAAACTGTTCTGCCAAAGTTCAACACCTCCTGTTAAACCCAATTCATGTTCTATTATTCATCTCAGTATAAGAGATTTATATATTGCTAGATTTATGTTTCTTTTATGTTTTTATACAGTATTTGAATTCAGGAAATTCAAAATATTCTGTACCCCTAGAGTAGCAAATCCATTCACTTAATTTATCAATTTGTGTGTACAGTTTATTAATCCACACTTATAGTTTGCACAGATTTCTGTCCCAAAGTTCTACCACCCTGAAGAGATTACAGTTACAGAAGTAGTACTGGTAGTTAAAGGGAAATTCCAATTTTATACTTTTAACTTTTATCTTATTTTCAAACTTGGTCATCATTTCATCTGATTGTTTTGTTGTATAGTGATGGATTATTTGTAAAATTTCAGGTGCACTCCCTCTTAGTGCAGATAATCTGGATACATTCTTGATTACAACCTGACTGGTTGTATTTTTGTCAGTCAGACTTTGTTGTAGAAATCTTGTCATATTCTCAGCAATTACTTTAGAGTGTAAAATGATATTATAACCAATAGAAATGATGGCCAAAACTACAAAAGTAAGACCCAAGTTGTACTAAACCAAAACATGTCTATAACACAGCAAAAAGAACCATGCTCTGATTCCTGGATTACGGTTTATGTTATTCCTGTTTAAGTGTGTGCTTTCACCCATTGTCCAGTTATATAAGTGAATTGGACTGAAGGCTCTGTTGGGATTGGCTCCAGCTCACAGCGACCCTGAACAATAGTAAGTGGTTAAGCAAAGTTAAGCATTACATTTTATTAAATGAATACATCTCTTTCTTCTCTGTACTGTTAGCAGATGAGTCCTGTAAGGAGACAACACATGTAACTCAGTGACCTGATAATGTGGTTCCTGGGAGCGGTTCCTTGGTGTTATTCAGTGTGGGCAGTTGGCAAGAGAAAAGATTATTTCCCCATAGAGAGTGATTATTGCACGCAGTTGGCTGTTAATCTACAGTTTAGAATTGAGATGCCTTGTTGAGACACAGAGTTAATCATCATTTTCCTTAATTTAGTTACAAAGCTTGATTTGGTATCATGGTAAACATTGGCCTTAGCTCATAAACTGTTATAATTACTCTCATATTAAAGCACACTGCAATATCATATTTTCAATGGTACATTCAGGACAACACTACTGATATTTCTCGTCACCATTTCAAGGAGGTTTTCAGCTGGCCAAACACATATATTATAAATGCTTTAAAATCCTGCCAAAATAATTGTATGAGTTTCAGTAAATTTTTAATATCTTTTACCCTCTAATTTTCAGGGTAATCAGCAATTATTTTAACATGTTCCCCAAGCCACCTCGCTCTTCTGACATATTCATAAGAGCATAAATACTCTTCCAGGGTCCCTTCACCTGTGTGGCAAATGAAATACAATATGTATTGGCATATTGGCTGGATTAACATACTAGGGGGGCCCCAAAGCAAAAACTAGTTGCTGGGTCCCTGTTTCTCACAATGTGTACAGTTTTTCTATGCTACATTACTACCTGGCCCCAGATTTGCTTTATAGTCACTTGATAAAACACATCACTTTCTAAATATGCAACATAAGCATGATTCTGGAAAAGCTACAAGTCTTAAAATAAGATTTTTGCCGCTTTTTAAGTGGGGCGTCAACATCAGGTAATTAAGCAGAACCCACCATAAGGTCCTTTTTATGTCAGTTGATATTGTCAAATTCTCAATGAAATTAGCACAATCCAGTTGTTGGCACCCATGAACCTGGAACTATCAGGGCCCCTGGAAACTCACATTTTCAGCAAAATGTATCACAGCTACCTTCCCTGTTTAAAGTGTAAACTTACCATTATACCTACATTGCAAGGCTTTTGGGATTGCTCAAAAATACCAAGGTTAAAAGGAATAGTATGGTATGATGAAGGGTATGTAGGGAAAAAAAGGTTGGAAACCACTGAGTTAAGTTGCCAGTGTACTCCATCAGAAGTGCTTGTTGGATGGAAAGCATACATTTCCAAATTCAGATCGGGCAGAAGCTTTGTCCAATAATTTCTGTAACTTTCCAAAGCTCACTTCATGCCAAGTGTGTGGGACAGGGAACATGGGGAGACTGACTGACACTGATTACAACATTTTATATTTAAATTTCATGAAGTAGACAGGTGCTAATTGGTTGACTCTGTGAGCCTCGCAGGTTGAGAACTAATTTAAAACAGTAGATGGGGTGTTGTTGCCATTTTCAACCCATGAAATGCTGACTTTTATCAAATTTGTTAAGACATGTCAATATTAAAAGCAGCATTGATGTGTTTCATCACAGTACAGTCATATCTTTTAGTTTACAGCTCAAAAATGTTTTAAGTGTGCACTACCTCTTCAATTAAGCATTGTTATAATTTTATTATGGATATAAACTGCTGAAACAAAACAGATACCATAAGAAATAAGCTTCTTTATTCAATCACAATCACTGAAAAAGAAACTTCAACTATTTGCTAATGTAGAAAACAGAGACAGCGACTCTCATTTCACTCAGCACATACAGTATGATGTCTTTACTGAGGTGGGGCAGGGGCACACATAAATCTAACCATCAGTACAAACACATACATATCTAAAGCATTACATTCTGCACACACAATGGCTTAAAATAATCTCTTAAACGTGCATCAACTAACAGAACTTCATTTGAGAACTATCAGTGAAGTCAAAAACTGAAAAGAGGTCAAATATAACATATATGGAAAATTCCAATTTAAAATCTCAGGTAAAGAAAATCATCTTTATAGTGGCCAACAGTCAAAACATTACAAAGAGGGTTGTGTTTAGATGACTGGTCATGATGTAAAGTTTAAAAAAAGAAAGAAAGAAATTGTCATTGTCTTAATAATGGAACAATATAACACAATATGTTGGCAGTGTTTCGTTCAACTTGTGCCATTCCATAAACCATCTCTTGCTACATCTCTACTATCACATACTAATTCAAGGTTTTAAAAAATAAAAACATATTTTGCAGTCTAGCTACCAACAAGCAGCATACCATTAGCAAAGACACAAAAACATTTCAACAGCCAGCTTTGTATGTCTGTTGTTTCAATCTAAAATTCAACATTCTTCTTGCCACCTAAAAAGCCTTTGAGGAAAGTCAAATGACTCATAGCTGGGAATTGTATTTTAAATAACAATGTTTTACACAAGGCAGTAAAATCCCACTGTCCAGCAGCATACTGCTGCTTACAGAAAGGAAACTGCTTTACATTAATTATAGCAACAATTTAAAGATAGTACTGTCAAAGAACAGTGTTTATCATCATAAAATGCTCCAAAAGATATTCTGAAATTACACAACTTTGCTTTCAGTGTAAAAGAAAGGACTACTGTGGCATTCATGAAAAGTCTTGCTTGACACTTATTTTACACAAATCCTTAACAATGTTTTCAGACAGGGTTTAAAACTGTAGTTTGAGAGTATGAAAGATCTATAACATAAGAAAGTAATATGGCATGAATGACAATTGGCAAAAATTATGTGAAAAAAGTTGCTTTGGTTTTGGCTAGGTTCTGCAAATAACGGTGTATGTTATTAAATAATTGGTAGGTAAAATAAGCCACACAGGTATCACACACACACAGTAGACATTGGAAAAGTCAGAAAACATTAAAAAAAAAAACTGCTATTCTAAAATCTTTCTTCCTTTCCACAGAAATCTATATTGCATACTGTAAAAGGTAAGGAATCAGTGTTTTGACTTATACAAAAAAAAACATGTTATATATTATTTTGCACATAAATTTTCTCCATAAATCTGCTGATTTGAATTCTGTTATTTTCAGAAGCAACATGGTTTTTAGCTCTTTCCTTATTTTATAAGTACAGTAAATATACTTTCCATTCATTAATTCAATTGCAATTGAGTTCTGACCCTGTGGTCCAAGCTTCATCCAGAAGTTTGTTCCTTGTTCTCTGTGCTGGCCAAAGAAACATCAGCAAGAGTTCAACAGCCTTGTCTAGGATTGTAGAGATATGCCATATCACAAATTGTAATCAAACAGTCCACTGTTCCAATTCGATTGTCTGGAACAAGAATGACTCATCTTTTGTGTAAAACGGCACCACAACAAACTGGAAGGTGTTTGTACTAGGTCCTGCATGTAAGAACATCTGCAAAAGGGCCAAGGAGGTTCTTGTTGAAGATACACCTGACCCACACTAAGTAGGTGGTGAAGGGCTTAATGTTCTCTGAAAAAGTGTAGTTCTGCTGGGGAAGGATATAAGGCATGTAGGTGTTCTCTCCCTGCTCCTGGATCCAAACCTCGTACTTCACCTCTCTGACCTTCAGGTATTTCAGATTCCATGGGATCTGCCAGGAGACTGTGAGTTTAGCCTCATTAGTGGTTTGTACTGAGGTCTGACACTGGGGTTCTCTGACACGACCTGGGTGGACTGTGCTGGCCGGCTTTGACTTCTTCAGGCTGGGCTTTGTCTTCATGCCTTCTTTGAGCACTTCCAGGAAGGAAGGGATGTCCACCAAAGTGTCCTGGTAGATCCGGAAGAGCCACTCTGGGTTGCGGCAGCACAAGTGCCTGGGGACATCTTTGCTTGCCAGTATTCGCTCTTGCTCCTCCTCCTCCAAGTGAGCAATGCCCCCTTGTTCCCAGGGTCTGTCTGGGTGGGTGATGGTGTTCTCCTCCTTAGTGTTCCTCCAGGAGATGTAGTGAAGGTCCATGCCTGGAAGGGAGGCAAGGGTTTTATATGGGGTGTACTGTTCTGGGTTAACAGCAAAAGGGAACAACTCCATCACAGCAGCTCCTCTGGGGAGGAAGAGTGAGGTGATAAGCTGAGCTCCATGCATACTGACTAACATAAAAGCACCGCTGATCACCTGGACAATACTAGGAAAGGACTGTTCCTCCAGGGATACCGTTACCACTCTCATCTGGAACTCCTGGGCCAGCGCCATGATTAGCTCTGCTTCATTCAGTATCAGCCTCGTTAATGAACGACTAAACACGACAATGTATTCATCCTTCTTCTCTTTGTCCTTCTCATCTTCAACACTCCCTCCATCCTTCTCCAGCTCCTCCCCTCGTGTGAGGTTCATTTTCTCCATCAGGGCCATGGCAAACTGCCGGATCTCATTTCCTGACACCAACATGTTGGCTTTGGGCCCCTGTGGCTGGACAAAACCGTACTGGTACCAGGTGGTCATCTTGGACAAGCCAACGTAAGATTTTGTAAAACACATGAGCTTGCCAAAGTTTCTAAGCTGTTCTTTGAGCAGTGGTTGCTTGCTGCTGAGAAGTCGGTAGAGGTCAAAGTGTGGGCCTTCACCCCAGCCCTCCATAAAAACCAAACGAGCCTCATCATCTAAGTCTGAATACTGTTTCATAGTATAGAAGGCTGGGAGCAGGTCATCATGGAATACATGCATTAGGTTGTCTGGATTAAACCTGTTTAGGATCAGTGTTACATCTGGTACAAACACAGGCTTGGGCATAAACTTTAAAGTAGCAGCTGGTAGCTCTAAAAAGTTGAAGTACTGGGTGTTGTGATCTTCTACTGATGACAAGTCCAGCAGGGCAGGTTGGAAACGCCTAGACCCCAGGTTAGGCAACATGACAGAGGAATTGGAGTGGAAGAACACAAATTCCTCTGCCTCGGAGCAGTAGCAGAGGTAGTCAAAGCGGCAGATGCGGTCGGTATGCATCTTGCCAGTGCAGACCATTCGGGTGCCATGTTCCTGAAGAGCCTGCAGGGCAACATGGTAGTCAATGCGGGCCTGCGAGAGCTCCTGGGACTGCCGTGTCATGTGCAGCTCTTCCTCCAGAAGGGCAGCATGCTCACTCAGCTTGGAATACTTCCAAAGCAGAGCTGCAACTACAGAGACCAGCAACCCATTAAGGAGTCCTCCCATGCTCATCCTCCAGCCTGCCACTGAAGCCCGCATCACTGCTGCTGCTGAGGACCCACCTCCCGACTCCAACTGGCCTCCAGCCTCAGAGCGAGGTGACGAGACATCCACCGCCAGGCAACGACTTTGGGAAAGGGAGAAGAGGATGCAAAAGACGATGGAGCAAGGGATGACCACAGGGGGAAAGGGGGAGGATACGACAGGGCAGGTGAGGAGAAAGTAAAGAAAAGAAAAAAGAAAGGAGTTTAGTTTAAGAACTACTTCTACTAACTTACATATGAAGCCAACCTTAAAACACAACAAAAAGTCTAAAGCAATCTGATCTGATAACCAGTGCAGTAGACACAAAAGAGCAGTGACATAATTAACAAATTAATAGTCAAGCCTATATTGCTGCAGTTATCTTTATGTAAGTGATACAATCCAATGATTCATCAGAGCAGGTTTCAGCTCTAACCTTTGGGAATAGTGGTTGTTTACCTTGGCCAACATATCCTTTCCTAACCTTACATTCCCTGTCACCCTCCAGGCACAGAGAAAGAACAAGAGTATTGCTCTCAACCCTTCTCATCTGCATACTGAGAGAACAAGTGAGTCATTGAGAGACTCTAAATTAAACCAACAGTTAACTGCAAACGCGAGGCAACTAGCATGCTAAATACCCATCTGAGGGTTAGCTTAACTACTATGGAACAAAGGTTTCACATTAAGGAATTACATGGCGTTTTTATTCTTTACTTTTCAAAGTGCATGAGGTGCACATATTACCATTCACCGACACACTGCTGAGAGGTGGGAGACGGATGATCTCAAGTCTGTGCTTTGGTAAGACATCCAATATGTGACAAAATGGGATTTGGAGAGACTCTTCACTTCTCTCTTCTGAAACTGGCCTTCTGGCAGAAAGTAAACAAAATTAGGTCTTAACCAAGACAGGAATCTACGTGAACGTACACTTACAGTGTACAAATGCTGTAGACATGAACAACACAGTGACACAAAACTAAACCAGCAACATTGTTTTTTTCTTTCTGCTTGACTCTCTCTTGGGTCAGTAATATTCCGTAACTTCCGTATATTTCCATTTTGGCTCTAACCTTTTCCTAATACTCCCCTTTATCTTGTACACAGTTTTATTCTATTCACAGTTACTGTCTTACACAATTTGCAGTGCACTTGTGCATTTTTGTTTCTTTGTTGACGCACTCTCTTTCTGCTCCTCCTCCGTTGTCTTGCATGTGTTTGCAGGAGCCGAGCAGAGTCCCAGGGCTATTTTTGACATCCCAGCAAGTACAATATCTCACTGGCAACAGGGTCACTCTTTGTGATCAAACTCAGTAAATACACACTGGCACAATATGGGCAGTTCAAAATGCTGCTATGTCCAGTTGTTATAGCTAATTGAGTACAACGTCAATCTTAAAATGCATAAAAAGATATTAAGTCTTACTGCTGAATATCCAACTATTAAACAACATTAGTATTTGTAACATATATAAATCAAAACATGCACTTTAAATCTTAAATGTTACTTTTTTTTTACAAATCAAAATGAACTGAATACCACTTGACTGTGGTATATAGATTGGAGCCTGTGACATTACCCAGACCAAATTGGTTTGGTCAAGGTTTGTTCTTGCTCATAAAAGAGATTTAATGTGCTTTAATCAGCCTTATGGATACATAAAGTATGTGTTGTACTGCAGGAAGAATGATCATAGAAAATATTTGAATGAAGATGATGTACAGTCAGGTCCACAAGTATTGGGGCATCGACATAATTCTCATCTTTTTGGCTCTATACACCACCACAATGGATTTGAAATGAAACAAACAAGAT